>QRFJ01006098.1:0-11117 GCA_006176705.1 Cocos nucifera | reverse complement strand
CTGTGACTAATCTACTATCGAAAATTAGATTATGATTTTAATAATATAGATGAGGCATGGGCGGTATTTGGATTATTCGATAATGCAAGAAATGTGGTGTGTATGCTAGGTCAGCCTCGGGCTAGCTGGGGTGTAGCATGTGTTTGGCCTACCATGGGCTGGAGCATGGTTGTAATTAATCATCGAAAAGATAAACATAAAACATGAGAAAGAGGAGCATGCGGACTAGTCGACCATATATGAAATGTGGAGTATATTTTGGCCTATGATGGGCTGGAGCATGGTTGTGATTGAGTTCAGTGCCGAAATCAAATCAAGATGATAAATTATATTTAATAGATGGATATCTAAACTAGCTGGCATGTGTGAAACATGGTATTGTGATGTCAGCAACGAGCTTAGATATGGTTGCCGATCATGGGTGGAAACGTGGTGGCCTACCATGGGCTGGAGCGCGAGCGGGTCTAGTCCAGTATCGAAATGAAAATGTTATTTGGATCAAAATTATGTTAATCAATAAATGATAAGTAATTCCATTAAATTAATGTTGATTAATATTGCTGATTGGTGATATGTGATGTGTATATGATGATATTATTTAATTATCATATTGATGTATAAATATGATTATTTTCTTATCGATTATATATATTTATTAAATGATATTTCATACTCATGTTGGTGTGAGTGTGGAGAATCCTTAATGGGCTGTAAAGCTCACAACCCTTCTTTCTCTTCTCTTTTAGATTTGCAGGATGCTTAGTTTTGGTCGGGTTGGATGTGAAGTTCGAGCAATGGAGTCTTTAGTTAGTTAATTAGTTATTTTCTGATACCAAACATATGTTTAAATTTTATGAACAAAGATGGATTTATTTGATTAATAAATATGATTGAAATTTATTAATTCTTTTGGTATTCTTGTGGACTCATTATGTAGGCCTTGCATATTTTTTAGGGTCTGCCCTAGAGAGTATGTGGCCATCACGTATCCGATCCAAGTGCTGGGTTCAGGGCATGATAGAATGGTATCAGAGCTTAGGTTTAAGATCATTAGGAACTTTGAGTTAAGGGGTATTTGAGCATAAGATTATGATCACTAAGGATGTGACAAAGGTAATTCATAGGATTTCAATGGATAATTTATATCTTAGGTTATAATTTGAGAGGTTGATAAATTATTATCTTATTATTTTGCAAGTTATTTAGCAAATCTAAGATATTTAGTGAATTTAAATCAGAGTGTGCAGAGAAAGCATGGTGATTTAAATCATTTTAAATTGATTGGAAACTTTGGTTTCAATGATAGAGGATTCGAATTTTTTTTCTCAACTAGAGATAGGAGGTCAACGATGGGATAAGAATTTGGTTCACCTAAGAGTATTAACTTTGCAGTATGTTAATTTTGAGAATAAAATTATTTTAAGGGGGGAGAATGTAATAACCCAGTTTAAACAAAAAAAAATGAGAGAAGACTCTGTGAAGGAGTCTTCTTCCCGAATGACTCTCAATCGAAGTCAAAAATCCTCCATCGAGAGGAGTGGAACTCCTTCCCTCCAGTCCTATTTAAAGGAGAGGTGTCTTCCATCTCCTTCTCATCGAGATCCAAGGCCAAGACCGAGGATCGCCGGAGTTTCTTCTTAGAACTCTTAACCATGTCCGTCGAGAATCCAAGGTGGAGAGATCATCGGAGCCCAAGGTAAGCCCTCCTTCTTCCTTTCACTTTTCCTTCCTTCCCATTATGTCAATCACCATCGCCAGCTATCGGGTTCACCAGATTTTTTTGAGATTTCCCTCCCCTATTTTTTCCTTGTTGGTTTCTTGTTTGCTTTGGAATTTTTTGGTGCCGACAGTCATCATTGACCATCGGACTGGAATGGATGGGCTGCTGTGCAGCAACCTCGGCTACCATCGGCCCCAGTGGCATCAATCATGGCCTCTGATCTGACAAACAAGGGGGGACCGTTCAGTCCCCTATTTTGGCTAAGGCATACAGGAAGAAAGAAATAGGAAGAAGAAAGGAGGAAAAAAAGAAAAAGAAAAAAAGAGAAAAGAAAGAAAAAGAAAAAAAGTTTTAGAAAAAATAGAAAAAAAGAAAGCCTTTTTTCTCTTCTCTCCCTCCCCTCTCTCAACCTTCTCTCTCTACTTTCTCTCTCTAATATTTTTTTCTCTACTTTCTCTCTCTAAAAATTTTTTCTAGAGATTTTATAGATCACGAAGGATCCAAATGTCTAGAAAACTTGGACTGACTAGCTAGTCTTGGAAGGGATCTTGAACCTACAATGTTAGGTCCGTTTATCCATAATTTCTTCATATATGATTTTTATGTTTGACCTTGATCATGTAGAGGTGTGATTGTCTGCATAAGGTGTCGAGCGAAACATCTTACTTTTGAGTGCATAGATCTAAAGGATCATCAATTTGTGCTGAGTCCATCACCGGTAGAGATAAAGGTTCTTCAACATGATCACTGACATGTTCATGAAAATTTATCTATATAATTGATGTATATTTTATATCTATTGATATGTGTATTATATACTAAACTAATATTGCTTGAATCATGTTAATTGATGCTTAATGATTGTCGAGTAAGGAAAACATGATTTAATATAATTAATGGGATGGACGGCATCTAGCTAGGTTAGCCAGTTATGCAAGAAACATTGTGTATATGCTGGGTCAATCTTGGACTGGGATGCAGCTTGGCCTACCATGAGTTGGAGCATGACTGTGACTAATCTACTACCAAAAATTAGATTATGATTTTAATAATATGGATGGGGCATGAGCAGTGTTTGGATTGTTCGGTCATGCAAGAAACGTGGTGTGTATGCTAGGTTAGCCTCGGGCTAGATTGCAGCATGTGTTTGACCTACCACGGGCTGGAGCATGATTGTAATTAATCCAATACCGAAAAGATAAACATAAAATATGAGGAAAAGAAGCATGCAGACTAGTCGACCATGTATGAAACATGGTGTATATTTTGGCCTACCATGGGGCTGGAGCATGGTTGTGACTGAGTTCAGTGTCGAAATCAAATTAAGATGATACTATATTTAATAGATGGATATCTAGACTAGTCAACACATGTGAAGCATGATATTATGATGTCAGCCATGGGCTAAGATATGATTGCCGGCCATGGGCAAAAATGTGGTGGCCTACCACGGGCTGGAGTGTGAGCGGGTCTAGTCCAGTCTCGGAAATGAAAATATTGTTTGGATCAAAATTATGTTAATTAATAAATGATAAGTAATTCCATTGAATTAATGTTGATTAATATTGTTGATTAGTGATATGCGATGTGTATATGATGATATTATTTAATTATCATATTGATGATGTATGAATATGATTATTTTCTTATCAATTATATATATTTGTTAAACGATGTTTCATATTCATGCTGGTGTAAGTGTGGAAAATTCTTACTGGGCTGTAAAGCTCACAATCCTTCTTTCTCTTCTCTTTCAGATTTACAGGATGCTTAGTTTCGATCGGTTTGGGCATGAAGTTCGAGCGATGAAGTCTTTAGTTAGTTAGTTAATTAGTTATTTTCTGATACCAAACATATGTTTAAATTTTATGAACAAAGATGGATTTGTTTGATTAATAAATATGATTAAAATTTATTAATTCTTTCGGTATTCTTGTGGACTCATTATGTAGGCCTTGCATATTCTTTAGGATTTGCCCTAGAGAGTATGTGGCCATCACGTATCCGATCTAGGTGCTGGGTTCGAGACATGACAACCACTAAGATAGACATGATTCTTGAGTTGATTAACTATTTCATCATAATTTATGAAGTAAAATTTGTGTAGAGGTGGACATATCTGATATTGCAATATTTTCTTCAATGTTGTGGTCAGCAGGAAAAGGATCGACTTGTCATTTTTTATTGGATGATACATTCCATTAATGTGTACAACCTTCAAATTAGTAATTAGATATATATGCCCTTCTTCAATAAGCATACGAAACTTTTGTACAATCTTTTTTCTAATTATATCATGTATATGATTACCCTAACAGACCAACAAATCAAAAAACATAGTATCAATAATTATTGTAAGAAAATTTTAGCAAATGTAAGAGTGAAAAATATTGGAAAATAGGAGAAAAGGTACCTCTTCATCAATAATGAGCATGTCCAAACTTACAAGTTCATTATTGTTCTTTATATTAATTCTAACCTTTATCTTCCAATTATCTCTCTCATTTGTTAACTTATTCAATAAATTGCACTGCATCTTTAAGTTGATTAAGAACCTGCAATAAATATGCATTAATATATTTAGAAAAAGAATTAAAATAAATATGAAATTGAGATAAAAATATTGGTATATAATTACAGACCTTATATAGTAATTGTAGCTAGTAGATTTGAAAAAATCTTCTTATAGACAATATTCTTTATTGAACAATAATTATTGAAATGCTCACCATTATTTATTAGCACTTTTAAACTATTTTTGCTAGTCACTCTAGATAATGTAACATATAGCTGTCTATGAGTAAATACAGGCGTTGACAAATATATTCCAATTTGCTTTAGTGATTGACTTTGACTTTTATTAATAGTCATAGCGAAACCTATAGAAAGAGGCAACTATCTTCATTTCAATATAAAAAGCCATTTAGATTTAGTTGGAGATAAGACTACTCTTAGAACAAACATACGATCACCAATATTACTTTTGCTGATAATTTTGGCTTCTATAATTTTAGAAAATAATCTTATAATTACCAATCTAGTACCATTATAAAAACCAATACTTTGATTCAAATTTTTTAGTAATATCACTGGTATTCCTACCTTTAACTTTAACTCATGATTTGGGAACCCAGAAAATTTCAAAGAATTAAGAAACTTGGTAGGATACAAAAGATCTTTTTCTACACAGTTAGATGATGTTTTGCAAACTGAGTCTGCACTTAAGTAAATAATTTTCTTTGCAGATATTAAAGAAAGTATTCTCTCATTTATTACATCAATAATTTTTTTTGTAGGTGCAAGAATAGCTCTCTCATTTAAATATTCTCTATCAAGTAATTTTGAACCTAAATCAGAATAAATACTTTGTATTATATCATTATATGTATCATTTTGCGGTATGATGACTAAATCTGATGAAAATTCAACCAAGTAGTTCCCATCATCCTCACCAATATCTTCATTACCAATTTTTAGTATCCAATTATTGAATCTCTCGAGCATTCATGATAGAAGCTTCTCCATTAATCAATCTCACATTAGTCTGTAGCTTGAATACATGATAATGATTCCATAAATATGATATATTAATAGAAGCTTGAACAATATCTTCTCTTCGATCTTTAGGAATAATAGGTAGAATTTGCCTAAATTCTCCATTGAGAAGTATCACTTTTCCTCCAAAACATTTATATGTATTTTCAGGATCTACATGGCATAAAATATCCCTTAAACTTCTATCCATAGCTTCAAAATAATATCTATGAGCTATTGGAGCTTCATTCCAAATAATAATACTTGCTTTTATTATTAACTTTGCAACATAACTACCAGGTTTAATCTCACACCCTGTATTCTTTTTGTTAACTATCGGAATATAAAATCTTAAATGTACAGTTCTTCCATCAGGTAGAAGTAAAGCAGCAATACTAGAAGATACAACAGCTAATGCAATTTTTTCTTCAGCTCTAACTGTAGCTAGAATAGTCTTATAAATATAAGTTTTTTCAGTACCACCATGTCCATAAATAAAAAATAAACTATAAATATTAGCTGAAATTGCTCCCATAATAGTTTCGTAGACAACCAATTGTTCACTATTAAGACCAGTAAACAATTTCCTATGTTCCTCTATAACTTTTTTAATATTATAATTTAATTCTTTTTGAATTAAGCAATTTTATTTTTTATCAAGAAGACTTGCATCTGGCAAAGATAATTGAGAAAAATATTTCAAAGACTTACCACCTTTAATCAATAGCTATTTAATTTCATAAAGAGTAATTTTTTATTTATGATTTTGATAATTGCAATCGATCAAATTGGAGAATTTATCTCTGCCTATATACAATATCTTTAGATACTAATTTTTAATTATTCTCTCAAAGTTGTAGTGGATCTGATATCTGACAAAATAAAAGCCTCGTAACAAATAGAACTCTCATTTGTGGATCTGTTGCCTAATAACCAGCTTCTATCAAACATTCATTCAATTTCTTATCAGAATCTAGTAAACTAAGAGCATGACATGCATCCTTAAAATTTGGATATGTGACACCATTTACAGTATGAATATCTTCATAACATGTAGGCCCTTTTATAATATTTAATAATATTTTTAGATAAAATCTCTCATCACTTACAGGATGTGCATAATATATTCTTTCAATACATCTTCTAGACAATCTTCATTTCCATTCTTTCATATTACTATGCCATACCCAATAAATTAGAAATTCAGTATAAGTTAATGCTCGTGCATCCTCATATCTTTGATTCATTTTCATCCACTCGATGAATATGGTATCTTTAATGTGAGACTGATTTATTACATTGAGCAAGTTAGCAAAGTCATGAAAAATAATGGATTGCTGATCAGGAAGATGAAAACTAAGTCTCTCAACACCAGGCCCATGATAATTAATTCTAAAATCAAATATTCTCCAACATGCTTCTGAAGCCAAAATGTAATGGCAATCTAAAAATTATTTAATCTCATCCACAACTTGGTCTATGGTTCTCATTGTTCGCATCAGAATCATCACCAATTTTCTCTAAGATTATAGTTCTTTGATCTGAGCCTTTATTGACATATTTGAATAGATATTTAATCGATCGAGAATGATAACACCACTCAACATTAATGTGAGCCTGATATTTTATCAATAAGTCAATATTGTGAGGAACCATATAATGATTATTAAATAATATTTCATTATTTTCAACTACTCTATCATTATTACTTCGTCGATATACTGGAAAGTCATCAGCATCCACCATAGTTGTTTCATTGAACATTTTTGGAAAGTATTTTGTGCATTTATTATTGATCATACAAGGAGAAGAAGGATTGACAACCCCACAAAGTCCATGAGTCATAAATTATTGGACAGCTTGAAAAGTAATTAGATCAATTTTATAATAAAAATTTTTTTGCATTGATGATACGATCTATATCCGTAGCAGAAGGATATTTATCATTATCATAAAGGAATAGAAGAATATGTGCATGTGGAAGGCTCCTCTTCTGAAACTCAATAGAATATACAACTACATAAAAAATACAAAGAGAATTAAAAAATCAATAATAAAAAATTGATAGAAAAAAATAAAAATAATACAAATCTGCTATAACTCTTTCAAATATTTTCTCATGTTTTAAATCATGAAGAAGCTCATCTAATTTTATTTTGAAGACCTATAAAATAATATCAGGATGTTCAGAAGATTGTTGACTTGGTATCTTTTTCAAAAAATAACTAATTTTTGATCATTTAGAATTGCAAGTAAATATAATAAATAAATCAGGATAACCTGCGCATCAACAAATTGTCATAGCATTTTGATAATTCTGCATAAAATATCTAGGACCATCAGTAAATGAGGAGGGTAACACAATATGTTTTCCAACTGATGAAGCTTGAGTATCACCTCTTAGATTAATAGCATCTTTCAACCCAAAATATAATTCTGATCGAAGTTGAGGTTGGTTCTTTCTAATCCAACAAAGATGATTCTCTTCAATACAAGTATAGCAATCAACAACATATTACTAAAATAGCCTGCCTCATCATAATAACGTATGACTTTTAGATATTCGATATTGTAATCGATAAGCATAAAATTCTCTTATACTCACATTTTGATATTTTTGTTATTGTTTTTCAATAATACTTCTTCTTATAATACCAATATAGAAACCATCTTCACCATATGAAAAAACTTACAGATACTGCATTGCCATAAAATCGGGAGGTAGTTCATTAATATGATATAAACCATTAGTTTGATGTTCAATAATAATATCACGGCCAGAAGAATGTATATCAAAATCATCAACAATTAAAGCAGCAACCTCAGAACATGAAGGGCTATTATATTATCTTGTATCGATATTTCTATCACTCAAAAGTCAAAGTCTGACCTTAGCGATATCAGACTCTTGGAATCTATCACGTGCCATTCGAAAAGCTAGGACAAAAAAATTGTAGTTGTCTAACTTTGTATCAAATCTATCACAATATCAAGATCCAGAGATTTTGATCCATAATTCTTTTCTAAACAATTGACTCTATTAGAGACCTCATTATCAGTATCATAAATATATAATTAAATAAATTTAGGTTTATTTTCCTCAATAGGCAATAATAACCCAATCTTATGATGATTTTTGCCATTCAAATGGAAGATATAAGGGCTTGAACCATAATTAATAGAGCTATATATCAATATTTCATCCCATTGAAGTAAAGAAAAAATGAAATTATATATTCTTATATTTTCTCAGAATCTTGTTGATCTCCGACCACCATCATAAGCAAGCAATTCATCAAGCATCAGAGGTGTATTTTTGAAAAGTGGTAGCTTCACTCTACCATCTGAACAACATAGAGAGAATTTAAAATTTAAATTTTTTTTAGATTTTATAATTCTTTCTTCATACCACATAATAGCACCACATTGTTCATATATACAATTAGGCCTTCCGAAATCCCAAGGTTGAGTAAATCTTTCTAAAAAGTAATGTATATAAGTTTTGATTTTTTAAACAAAAATAAATATAATTATTGGAATATAATTATAGAAAATAAATAGGAGGAAAAAAATACTAACTTTCAATAGGCTCTGATTGTGTTCTAACAATATTAAGATCTTTTTTTCTTTTCTCTGATAATATTAGCCATCTTCTAAGTCTTGCATTCTGAGATAAATCCATAGCTGCTGCTTGGAATAGCAGAATCATTTATCATCTCCAAATTATCAAACTTATAATTTCTAAACTCATAATTTAAAAGTTTCGACATTGATAAAGTATTATCTATATCAAAAAAATTTTTTGATTGTGCTCCAACATAATTAAGATTTTTATTTCTTTTCTCTTGATAATATTTGCCATCTTTTAAGTCTTGCACATCGAGATGAATCCATAGCTGTTGTAGGAATAGTAGAAGCATTTATGATTCTCAAATTAATGAACTTACAATTTCTAACCTTGTAATTGGAAAATTTTCCCACTACCAAAATCCAAGTTGAAAGTAGTTTTTGATGGTAGCCATGAAAATTAATACTAACATTCCTCTTATTAGAAAAATTAATAGTATCAATGTGAAATAGTGACATTACATGTAACCAAGAACCAACAATATTGAATAAATAACAAAATAAATATAGTATATACATGATGGTATAATTAAGAACTAACAACATCGAATAAATAACAAAATAAGAGAGAAACTCATCAAGTGAGATAATGGAGATAGAAGGTAGAGAGATAAGGTAGAAAGAAGAGAGAGGGAAGAGAGCAAAACTCTCTACTCTCTAGTCTTTTCTTTTTTCCTTTTTTTATCCTTTTCTTTCTTTTTCTTTTTTTTCTTTTTATTACTTTTCTAGGTAGAGAGGAAAGTAGAGAGAGAAGGTAGAGAGAAAAGAGAGTGAAGAGAGAAAAAAAGTAGAGAGAGAAACTTATAGTATGAGAAAGTGGAGAGGATAAGGTAGGGAGAGAAGATAGAGAGAGGAGAGAGTGAAGAGAGAGAATGTAAAGAGAGGAACTCAACTGGATGCGAAAGCCTTTGACCACCCAAGGCCAAATTAGGCTAAGGACTTATTTGCAACCAAGACCAAAGTAAGATCAAGCCATGGTGATGCCCAATGCCATCCAACTCCACCGTAAAAGAAGATAGCCTGGATCACTCTCAAAGCAAGCATAGAAAAAAGAGCCTTGATTGTATTGCTGGTGATTAGACTCGGAGGCACTCAAGGATTAAGGGTGCTTTCATCTTTTGAGTTGGTCCATTAATGGTTTTAGGGGCTAGATAGATGATCGGATAATATTGACACAAAAATAATTTGGAAGGGCTAATTTATAAGATTTAAACTTTAGAGGTCAATGTATTTTTTGACTAAAGTTCAAATGGTGTTGCGGTATTTTTCTCTGGTATATATCATGAAATATGTGGCTAAAACCTGCTAGTAATTACGTCAACAAAAAAGGCAAGATATGGTGTTGGTGACTTCTAAGATACTTGTTTGATCACCAAGGCACTACCTATAGTGTCCTCGTAGTTGTATATGTTTTTCAATTCAAAATACATATAAAAGAGACAGTATAAGTCATGCAAGTAGTAAGCTACTAAAATTACCTTTTATATTTTCAACTATATAATTTGTGTAATCTCCCAAAATAGGAAAATCCAAAGATTCATTTGGAACATTTAGCAAACTAATAGAGTTTCTGCCACAAAGTTTGCCTTTTGTCATCCAGTTTGGCCAAAATTAGCATAGGTGTTGTTCAAACTAACCAATTTCTATTGCCGATAAAAGAACCTGGCATTTGGGGTTCTTTGTTTATGGTATGATTCTTCAAAAAATTCAGAACTTATTCATGAAACCATCAAAACTTTTCAATTAAGTGATAACTAATTTATTCTTGTGGCTGTCTTAACATATATAAATCCATCAATTTATCTTCAAAATTCTGGAGCTTGTGACCATGAACCCTAGAACTACAAATAAAGGCAGGAAATTTTTTGGGCCAATGTTACTCATCTTCTATGCTCACCCATTGGACAACAATACAAAGAAAAATAGTAGAATTTGATAGCATGCTCTAAAACAAATAGCGAGGCCTTACCTTCATCGTGTCTTAGTTCCTACCTTCTCTTATTAGCTCCTCGTTCATGACAGCTTTCTTCTTTGAAGAAAGGGTGTCATGTACTCGAAGAAGAAAGAGGAGGAACAGGGAGATTGATCCAAACTGGGGAAGAGAGGAACTCGCCATGGATTCAAAGAAAAAAGAGGAGGAAGAGGGATGAAGAAAGTATGATTGTAATATAAACTACTCATATATTTTTCTTTTTTTTTTTATTCTTCTCTTGTTTTCTTCTCTTCTTCTCTATTG
>QRFJ01006097.1:0-24722 GCA_006176705.1 Cocos nucifera | reverse complement strand
TTAAGACACTCAATAGTGGTACAATGTTAAAAAAAAAAAAAAAAAATATTGGTTTTCCACCGAGTAACCGGGTTCCGTTGCCTAAGTAAGCAATGATATTCGTGTCAAAAAGTGGGCAATGTAAAAATAAAAATCAATAAATGAAGGACGGAAGTAGCAATACACTTGCCTATATGAAAGTTTAGACAAATCAGAGATAAAGATAGGATAATTTAGAAAAAATTCTAAAAAATTTAATGTTCTTTACTTAATTTTTCTATTGATAAGTATTAATACCCCAATGATATGTCTCATTTAAGCTCTACTGAATATCAATGGCCATTTTGAAAATTGCTTAGGTAAAATTCGAAACTCTAAAGTTAAAAGGTATTTAAAACTAAATTCTTTCTTTACTCGAGGATGAGCAAAGCTTAAGTTGGGGGGTGTGATAAGTATCATAAATTCACCAATAAAAGTATTAATTTATTAATTAATTTATATTAATTTTTAAGAATTATTAATCAATTTATATATAATTTTTGAAAAATTCATATTTTTATTAATTAAAAAATTAATTAAAAAATAATAAAAAATAAAAAAATAAAATTTTATTATCAATGGAAAGAGCTCATTTTTTTGATCACAACAAAATAAATTTCAAGTAAAATAGAGCTAAAATGAAAAAGATATGAATTTTTAAAATAATATAAAATAAATAAAAATTAAATAAAAAAAAGAAGAAGAAAATGGCTCAGTCGGCTCCGTAAGCCGAGCCAACCAAGCCAAGCCAAGCCAAGCCATCAAAGCTGACTCAAGCCATTGAAGCCATTCAAGCCGGTCCACGATCCAGGCGTGGATCGCCAGCTCAGCAGAAACCGACGAATCAGAGATTGCCACGTGGCGGACCTAGACCCTTAAAGGGATCCTACAGAAAATTATCGCGGCTCACAGGGCAATTTCTGGTCTTTTCACTCAATGACCAGAGTGCTGATTGGCTGCGGTGTGCGGTGCGGCCGGTCCTACTGCGGTCCATGGGAACAGTAATTGCGCGATCGGACGGCAGCGGTTGATTGCGGTTAAGATCGGACGGTCAGCATTTTTTTCAGGCTTGATTCAAATTTCACTCGGATCACCATCGGATGGCAGCGCCTGATTCCAAGCTTTGAAGATCCGACGGTCCAGAATGCTCCCGACGGTGATCAAGACTCCCGAAGCGCATGATTTGCAGCCAGATTTCCTCGATCAAGCGCGATCGGACGGCCAAGAATTTAATCCGACCTGATCTGGGCTGATATGCATCCGATTTTGATGATTTTTGGACCGTTGGATTCCTATTGAATGGCCAGATTTTATCAGATTTATCAGAGTCATATCAGAGCTATTTTAGATTCAAATTTTATTCAAATTTCTTTGTAATGATTACAAAGGCTATTAGTCCCATATTGCCTTTAGAAAAAAAATATCCTAGCCCTTCCTAGCTCTATAAAAAGGATCCTAGGCCTCCAGAAATCAACATCTCCGATCAAGGATGAAGCTTTGGTACAGGGCGAAGCTAGGCTATGGGTTAAAGGCTGCTTCAAAGCAACGGGTGCCTGAGAAGAAGAGCCGAGCTTCTACACCATCTTTCTGCCAATGCCGATCCAAGATCAGAGATCAGGCTATTTTATTTTATTTTCTTTTCTTTTTAAATTTTATGTATTTAAATTCTAAAATTTTAATTAATAAAAATTTTATTTTTGCATTTTAATTTCTTACTTTTTATTTTTATTGTAATTTAATTTTTGTACTTTAATTATTTTATTGCAAGTAGATGCTAAGATCTAACTAATAGATCTTAGTACCAAGTTTAAATTTCTACACCTATTAATTTTTGCTTTTAATTTTCCAACTTCACTTTTGATTCTGAAAACTCAAATCCTTTTCTTCTTTTCTTTTCAAAAATCAAAGATTTCAAATCTAAAAACACTACCTTCCTATGGATTCGACCCGACTCATCGCTATCTATGCATTTTTAATTATTTTAAGAAGTCGGATTAAACTGATAAACACGGTGTCTTAACAACAGCATCGTGTCCCTATCAGCAGCTGAAGATCTTAACGACATCAATCTAGGATTGGATATGGCGACCGAGGGACAGCATGAAGCTATTCGATCAGTACATAGTCCATTAAATGATTACATCACACCATCTGTAGCTGATGCAGCTTCGAGCATTAGGAGACCGTTTGTGCGAGCAAACAACTTCGAAATAAAATTGACGATGATCCAGATGATTCAATCAACTATCTAATTCAGTGGACACATGCATGATGATTCGAATGCCCATATTTCTAACTTTCTTGAATTTTATGATACTTTTAAAATTAATGGAGTGTCGGATGATGCTATTAGATTAAGGTTATTTTCTTTCTCTTTATGGGACAAAGCTAAAAGTTGACTTCATTCTCTTCCTATAGGTTCTATCACAACTTGGGATATTCTAGCCCAAAAATTCTTAGCCAAGTACTTTCCACCTTCCAAGACTGCCTAAGATGCGCAACGATATCACTTCTTTTATGCAGATGGACATGGAGACACTATATGAGGCTTGGGAGCATTTCAAGGAAACTGCTGAGGAGATGTCCACATCATCAACTACCCGTATGGCTTCAGGTACAAACTTTCTATAATGGTTTATCTCCTACTAATCATTCTATGATTGATGCAGCAGCAGGAGGAACCATTAATCAAAAAATGGAGGAAGAAGCCTTTCGATCTGATCGATGAGATGGCATCAAATAGCTATCAATGGCAGACAGAACGCATGATGCCAAAAAGACTAGCAGCTGTGCAGGGAGTAGATTGCGTGCCAACCTTACTAGCTGAAATTGCAGCCCTTAGAGCCGAAGTCAACAACTTAAAGGGAATAGCTATGCATGTTTCAGAGCATCACTTATGACCTATGTGGAGGAGGACACGATACGAGCAATTGCCAGACAGGTAATCCTTTTGCTAAAAGCAACTGATACAGCTAATTATGTTGGTAATTTTTTTCAGGCCGCAACAAAACAATCCCTACTCCAACACATACAATCAAGGGTGGAGGCAGCACCCAAATTTCTCATGGAGCAATCAAAATGCAGCACAACAGCCACCCCCAGGATTCCAAGTACCTGAAAAGAAGTCCAACATGGAAGAGCTGATGGTCAAATTTATGCAAAACCAAGAAGCAACTATAAAAAATTTAGAAGCCAAACTTAGGCAGGACCAAAGCAGCAGCAATTCGAAACTTGGAGATGCAAATAGGTCAAATGGCTAAGATAATCTCCGAGAGACCTCAAGGGATCCTTGCCCAGCAACACGGAGACCAATCCAAGGGAGCAAGTCAATGCTATCACCCTAAGAAGTGGTACAAAGCTGGAGGAGCCACATCAGAAGAAAGAGACTGAAGAGCCAACTACAAATAAGGAACCATCAACTAAAATTCGTCAGTCACCAAAACAACCAGCAGATGGATGGTCTCCAGGTATACAGTTTGCCGATCCAAATGTGAAGCCCTACGTGCCGCCACTACCATTCCCAGAGAGACAAATACAGCATCCAGATAAGAAATTTTCTAACTTTTTCAAAATTTTAAAGAATTTACATATTAATATTTCCTTTTGTAGATGCTATTACTCAAATGCCCAGGTATGCCAAGTTTCTCAAAGAAATCCTAACAAATAAGAAAAAGCTGAAGGAGCATGAGAGAATAAATTTGAATGAAGAATGCTCAGCAATACTTCAAAATAAATTACCACAGAAGCTAAAAGATCCAGGGAGTTTTACTATCCCTTGCATTATTGGTGATTGTAGTTTTGATAAAGTTTTATGTGATTTAGGAGCAAGTATTAATCTCATGCCTTTTTCTATTTTCAAGAAGCTGGGTCTAGGAGAACCAAAGCCTACCACTATTACTCTTCAATTAGCCGACAGATCCATTCAAATATCCAAGAGGTATAGTGGAGGATGTCTTGGTAAAGGTAAACAAGTTTATTTTTCCTATTGATTTTATTGTTCTTGATATGGAAGAAGATTATGATGTACCCCTTATTTTAGGGAGACCCTTTTTAGCTACTGGAGGAGCTTTAATAGATGTTCAACAAGAAAAATTAATTCTTAGAGTCCAAGATGAACAAGTTACTTTTAATATTTTCAAAGATACTAAACATTCCTGATGATAATCAAACTTATTTTCGTAATTAGATGATTATTGACAATTTAGTGCATGAGAATTTTGTAGAAAATAGGTTTGAGGACCCTATTGAAGCTTGCATTGTCCAATCACAAGAGGATTCAGCTGAAGATGAAAGGCAAACAGAATGCATAAAATTGCTAAAGGCCAGACCATATATTCCACGCACATACAGACCACGATTTGAAGAATTAGAAAGATCATCCACTCCTTTTCCAAAGACATCAATTGAAGAGCCACCTACTCTTGAACTTAAACCTCTTCCTTCTCATTTAAAATATGTTTTCTTGGAAGGTTCATCACACTTACTCGTTATTATTTCTTCTTCTTGACAGATTTAATGGAAGAAAAAGTTATTAAGAGTACTAAAGAAACACAAAAAGGCATTTGGATGGACAATAGCAGACATCAAAGGAATTAGTCCCTCAATTTGTATGCACAAAATTCTCATGGAGGACAACTATGAGCCTACGGTCCAACCCCAAAGAAGACTCAACCCCAAGATGCAAGAAGTGGTCAAAAAGGAGGTAATCAAGCTACTGGATGCAGGTATTATTTATCCTATCTCTGATAGTTCATGGGTGAGTCCTGTTCAAGTAGTTCCTAAGAAAGGTGGGATTACTGTAGTTCAAAATCATAATAATGAATTAATTCCTACTAGGACTGTTACTGGATGGAGAGTATGTATGGATTATAGAAAATTAAATGATGCAACTAGAAAAGATCATTATCCTCTTTCATTCATTGATCAGATGTTAGAAAGGTTAGCTGGACATGATTTTTACTGCTTTCTAGATGGATATTCTGGTTATAATCAAATTGCCATAGCACCTGAGGATCAATAGAAAACTACTTTTACATATCCATATGGTACATTTGCTTTTAGAAGAATGCCGTTTGGTTTAAGCTACTTTTCAACGATGCATGATGGCTATTTTTTATGATATGATTGATAATTTTTTTAAAATATTTATGGATGATTTTTCTATCTTTGGATCCACATTTGATAAATGCTTGCATAACTTATCTCTTGTTTTACAAAGATGTGAGGATACTGATCTTATCTTAAATTGGGAGAAGTGTCATTTGATGGTACAAGAAGGCATAGTATTAGGCCACAAGATTTCATATAAAGGTATTGAAGTGGATAGAGCTAAGCTTGAGGTGATCGAAAAGTTATCCAACCGACCTCAGTTAAGGCTATTAGGAGCTTTTTGGGGCATGCTGGATTTTACCATCGATTTATAAAGGACTTCTCTCTAATTTCTAAATCTTTATCTAAATTATTATGTAAAGATGTCTCTTTTCATTTTTCTGATGAGTGTTTGCAGGCATTTAACACCCTCAAGGAGAAGCTGGTCATGGCACCTATTATGGTAGCACCAGATTGGTCCCTACCTTTTGAGTTGATGTGTGATGCTAGTGACACAGCCATAGGAGCAGTACTTGATCAAAGAAAGGATAAAATTTTTCAAACTATATACTATGCTAGCCGCACTTTGATTGAAGCTCAACAAAAATATGCAACCACTGAAAAGAAGCTTCTGGCAGTAGTATTTGCATTAGACAAATTTCATTCTTATCTTATTTTATCTAAAGTTATTATATACACTGACCAAGCAGCTCTAAAGTATCTCCTTACCAAGAAAGATACAAAACCCAGATTGATCAGATGGATTCTTTTGCTACAAGAGTATGATTTGGAGATTAAGGACAGAAAGGGCACAGAGAATTCAGTTGCTGACCACCTTTCCAGATTGGAAAACATCACAGAGAAGGAATTAGATATTTGCCCTATTAAGGAGGAATTTTTAGATGAATGCCTTTATACTATATCAGGTAGAATGTTTCCATGGTATGCTGATATTATTAACTACCTAGTTGGTAAGAATTTTCCACTTGATCTTTCTTTTCAACAAAAGAAGAGGTTTTTATCTATTGTTAAACATTATTTTTAGGATGAACCCTTCTTGTATAAGTGTTGTTCAGATAGGTCATTAGAAGATGCATTCCAGAGGAAGAAATGGAGAAAATTCTGCATCATTGTCATGACCGAGAGGTAAGAGGACATTTCGGCCCAACTAGAACAGCTTATAAGGTTCTTCAATTAGGTTTTTATTGGCCCTCTCTATTTAAAGATGCTCATACTTATGTCTCTTTATGCGATCGCTGTCAAAGAACTAGAAATCTCTTTAGAAGACATGAAATGCCTTTAAACAATATTCTTGTGTGTGAAATTTTTGATGTTTGGGGTATTGATTTCATGGGACCTTTTTCTAGTTCTTTTTCAAATCAATATATACTTATGGCTGTAGATTATATTTCAAAATAGGTAGAAGCAGCACCCTTTCCAACTAATGATGCTAAGGTAGTTGTCAAATTTTTGAAAAAGCATATTTTTACATGTTTTGGCACTCCTAGAGCAATCATTAGTGATGGAGGTAAACACTTTTGTAATAAACAATTTGAAAATCTATTAAACAAATATGGTGTCACTCATAAAATAGCTACCCCATATCATCCACAAACTAGTGGTCAAGTAGAGGTGTCTAATAGGGAAATTAAAAAGAATTTTAGAAAAAACTATAATTGCATCTAGAAAAGACTGGTCATTGAAATTAGATGATGCATTATGGGCATATAGAACTGCATATAAAACACCTATTGGTATGTCCCCATATAGGCTACTCTTTGGAAAAGCATGCCACCTCCCTGTTGAGTTAGAACATAAAGCATATTGGGCCATGAAAATTCTTAACTTTGATATACAAGATGCAGAAAAGAATAGGTTAATGCAAATAAATGAGATGGACGAATTTCGCCACCATGCCTTATGAGAATGCCAGGATTCTACAAAGAACGTACTAAGAAATGGCATGATAACCATATTGTAAAAAGAGAATTTCATGAGGGACAGCAAGTTCTCTTGTATAGTTCACGGCTACATTTGTTTCCAGGAAAGCTAAAATCAAGATGGACAGGTCCCTATACAATTACTAAGGTATTTTCATATGGAGCAGTAGAGATCTTTGATGAATCAAAAGGTACCTTCAAGGTAAATAGTCACAGGCTGAAAAATTACATTAATAGAAGTTTTGAGAAGGAGAAGGAAGCATTTCAATTACAAGATCCACTTTAGAACTCAAAGAAAGTCAAGCTGAAGACTATAAATCTAAACTGCTAGATAGGTTGTTTCTTTTCTTTTTAATTTTGATCATTTTTTTTTCTTTTATTTTTCAGTAATTTGTTATTACTCTTTTACTGCTTTGGTGTATATTTTTAATTTTGCAGAAAAAAATCAATGAGAGCTCAAGTAAAATTTCAAAGCTTCAAAGAATCAGACCGAACCAAATCAGTTGTATTCCTTTCTGTCCTTTATTGCACTCTTTATTTCCTTTTTCCTTTAAGACAATGTAGAATAAGTTAGGGGGTAAAAAAAATATACATATAATAATAATAATAATAATAATAATAATCATGTGTCAAGAAGAAAATCTTGAGAAAGATAGATTGGACAAGTGATAAAAGATAGAAGTATCTGCTAATGAATGTAACGAGTTAAAGAAGTAGATTAGTTGGTCAACTTTTAGCAAGCCTACTTAGGTCATTAAAAGATTATTAGCACTTCTAATTATACATGCACACTAACAAGGCAAAGTAGGTATTGATTATAAGACCAACTGAGAATTCAATTATCACTAAAAATTGATAATTAATATACATTCTAATCAAAGAAACTTGAATTTAAGAAAAGAGCTACCTGCCTAAAAATAAAGTGTAAAAGACAGAGTATATGTGGATTGCCCAAAGCCTAGTAATTGGGTCTCTGCACCTAGGTCAAGTGTGAAAATCTACATAAAATGGTGGAGGGAAGGCCAGGATGCTCAGTACATCAAAAAAAAAAAAAAGAAAAGGCAGTGTGAAAGCTACCTTAATTCATGAGTATAAAATTGGGAATATATAGAAAATTAATCAAAATAGGTGATAAGAGAGGATACTTTTGTCCTTTAATTTAACACTGAAATGTTAAAGTGAGTCATCATGAATACAAGTGCTGTAAGTCTTTGATGTACTCTAAGAAAGTTTTTAATTGTATTGACTCCAAAATTTGCTTCTGAAGCTCAATGCTTAGCAGTATTTTCTAAACCTTTTGACCTTTAATCATAGATTTTATCTTTTTAATGGATAATCTTATTGAAACATGGTATTAAATAAAATATTGCTAAGAGACTAGCAATGACTAAGTTGGGGGGTGTGATAAGTGGGAAAAATATACTAATAAAAGTATTAAATTATAAAATAAATTAATTTATTTTTTTTATAAATTAATACTTTTATTAATCTTATGTAGGAAAGAAGGCCACCAATATGAAGATCTTATTTTTTTGGTTCAGATGAAATAAATTTTAGGCAAAATGAACTTCAAATGAACCCAAAATGAATCTCAAAAAAAATAAAAAATAATAAAAGAAAGCCAGTTCGGTTCAAATCGGTTTAGAAAAATCAGCTCAGTAGATCATGCTCAGACCGACCGACCCACTGACACCATGCATATGTAGTGCTGACGTCAGCATTTTTTGCGGCGCACGGTGGACCATTATAGAGGGTATTTTGGAGATTTCACATGAAGAAGCGCGCTCTGATTGGCTAAAGAAAGCGACGGTCCACACAACACTAAGCTCATGCATGGCCTACAAAGGGCAATCTAGGAATTCTACTTGATCCAACAGATGTCTTTCACTGGGATTTGATCGAATGACTGATAGTTGTGCACTGATGAACGGTGGATGCAGCTCCCGATCGAGATCCAATGGTTGAGATTCATCCTGACTTTTAACTAAGAATCTGAAACTCTTCTGTGCATGATCTGACGATCGAGATTTAATCTTTAAGGTTGATCCAATGGTCCAAATAAATTCTAACTTGATTTGGGATTTTAAAATAATTTTTAAGTGATTTTTGGATGTTTTGATTGACATCCAACGGTCAGAATTGATCCAGGACTTTTTTTGAGTTATTTTGAGAGTTTTAAACCCGATTTCAACAAAATTTGGACCTAAGACCACCTAGATTATTTAAAGTCCTACTATAGCCGAAGAAAAGAGGAGTAGAGAGAGAAAAAAATACAGAGGGTTTTGGGAAGAGAGTTTTAAGAGAGAGCCTGGGAACAAAGAAAAAAAAAGAGTTCAAAGAGTTTTGAGAGAGAGTTTTGGGAGAAAGAAGAGAAAGGGCTTTTATATTTTTTTTCTTTTCTTCTTCTGATAATCAAGACATCGATCAAGGAGCTTCTCTTCTTCTTCATCAAGTTTGCCACACCAAGAGCAACGGACAACTAATTTCAGCAATTAAACAGTCTAATTTTTTCATGTTTTTTATTTTATTTGCTATTTTTGAACTTGTTATCATGAACTAAATTTTTTTTTTATTAAGGCTAAGGTGTAGCTACTCTTTTGATGCAATATTCAGTATGATTTATTTTAAATTTTAAATTTTATTCATGAGGAGTATATAAATCTGATCTTAATGCTTTTAGATTACTGGCCATCTTCTAATTGATCTGATGAACATAGATGTTACGGACCAAGTACATCTATGTTATTGCTTCTTGATTATATACCTTGTATTATGAATCAAATTAGAATTCATATGCATGCAAGAATTTTAGTGTGCTTTGAATGCAGCGTATTTTAATTAGAGGGTTTCACAAAACTTAATGCATTAATATTTATTTAAATTACACCTAGACCAAAAGGTAGTTAATAAATATTGATAGTTTTGCTATGCCTGGACTAAAGGGTAGTGAATAAACTAAGAGACTCCACCATTACATGAAATAAAATTAATTTAATAACCTGAATATTGTATTGACTGAGTTGGTGAATCGATTGTCTTGGTAACCCATTGCTCTTAAGTTTAAAATCGTAATAATTTCACTCTCTCTATTTTCTTAAAATTTTTAATTATTTCTTTATTTTATTCTTTAATTTTTTATTCTCATAAATCGGTCTTCTAAATAAAGCATAGGAATGACCTTTTCAGTACTTATTTTTCAATCCTTTAGGGATGATACTCTACTCATTTACTTTATTACTTGATCGACTAGTGCACTTGCCATAGCTATAGATTAGCACGCATTACCAGCCTTTCTCTTATCAAGATCTTGTAGATCCTCTGTTGAACTAATAAGTCTTTTACCCTTTGCTGCCATAGGGTAAAGTTCTCCTTGCCATCGAACTTTTCAAAATTCATCTTGAATCTACTCAATCCCATGACTTCAAACAAGTCAAAAATAGATCCCTAACACTCTTCTTCGATCACACACTAGTAACACTATCCTTCAAAGAGGATCTAAATGCCCTAGGTCCTCTTTTCAACCATCTGTATCACCGTTCCTCCATGTAACAAATCTCCATCTTGATCTAGAGATAAATAATGAAAAAATAAGAAGATTTTGGATAAAACCTGGTGCAATAGATCCTAGATGTAGTAACCCTAGGTGTCTTCGTTCCTTCCATACAACACCGCTCTGATACCAATTGTTGGGATAAACTATCCTCTCTCAGACTAGCATGGCCGTTGGTGATTAGCCAAACAATAACGGACAATCTCCTAGGATCAACGCGGAAGCAAAATAATAGATTCAAGAGAAAAGAGAGAAAGAGAGCACAAGAATTTTTAGGGAGAAAAGAACTTTATTTAATGAATTCAGCATCATATATAATCTTGACCTATTTTTAGTATTTATAATTTATAAAAGGGTCAAGCCCCAAGCTCATAAAAAAACTCTCCAAAATTTAAACATCCCACATATACAAAATAAACCCATAAAAATTGAGCTAGCCTAGTTTCAGACTGAGCTTGCTAACCTACGATTGGGTCGATTGGGTCAAAGACAGAGCCGACCCAGTTGTGTACCATGCCAACAGCCCAAAAATGCTGCTTTCTAACTGAAGTTTTCTCTAAGATATAGCCAACACAATCTTGGACTGAGCCAATCCAGTTTCCAACTTAGTTGGCTCAGTTTCAGAGTGAGCCAGCTCAGTTTCTAAACTTTGCTATCTGGGCTGATTTCTCTTCCAACTTGCTCCCATTCTTCTATGATCTATCTTCTCATGTTTCCAAGACTTGGGAGCACTACTTTTGAACTCACAAGAGAAACCTGAGGAATTTCGTTCGTCGAGCAGCGAGGTTAGAAAAATAGGATTAGGAGTCAGTTAGCAAAATCAAGAATTTTCAAACCCCTCCTATGTCTAGGCTAATAAAAAAATAAACTTTATTCAATCTCGGCTTGAGCCCCTTGAATCCAATAGGTATACGGTCGAAGTCATGGATTATTCCTCTTCTTTCTCCTTTCTGACTATACTTTTGTCCTTCTTACTGTAGAAATGGATCCCCAGGCAGTCAAGATGCTTACGAGGGGACTCCCAACCCCCAAAAGAAAAGGAAAGGCACTAGGTGAGAGTTCGAAGAAAGTGAGGGTCGACATTTCAATCTTTGCGGCTCCCGTCAGTGTCATGGGCGCCCCTAAAATTGCTCTCGAGGTTAAATTTCCTCCCACCATTTAGTATGGTCCTGCTGCTGATGTAGTCGATCCTCCAATGCCGTCGATCCCTCCTACTGAAACCCAAATCCTAGAGCCTTCCCTCATAAGGAAGAAAGAGCTGGCGAAGAAGAGGATTAAAAGGGCTCTGAGGAAGTCCCAAAGAAAGATCCACCACAATGGGCCCAACAGCTCCGATGAAAAAATAGGGAAGAATCCCTTCAACAATCATGAAGTCGTCAGGGGCTTGGTTGATGGGTTTACCATACCTAAAGTTGTGGACAGAATCATCGATGCTAATGTTGACCAGCGCACTTGGGATTCGCTTGGATCCATTCTCAAGGTAGTCACCTCATTCTTCTTTTTCTCTTTGGCTTTCTCGATATTTACCTACCCATACAACCTATCTTATCATCGTATACATGTATTTTTGAATAGACGGGCCATCAACTATAGGGCTACATCAGGTCACTGAATCACTTGAGGTCGAAGTTGAGTGCCTTATTAGGGAGCGGGACAAGGTTAACCGTTCCTTCAAAGATAGATATACCAACGTCGAGGTTCTCCAAGAAGCACTCCATAAAGAAAAAGGAATATCAATGGAGCTGAAAGCCACCTTGGACTTGGAAGAAGAGCGGAGGAAAAGGGTTGAAGCCGAGACTGCCAAATTGAAGGAGTAAATTTCTATGCAGATCTTGGAGGCAGTGGCCTAGGCGATAGAAAAGTTCAAGGTCTGCTTCTAGACGACAGACCTAAATGTTAAATTCAGCCAGGAGGCCTTCAATAAAGATTACGAACTCTGTGAAGAATGGGTGGCTAACAAATTTTTGAAGCACGACCTTGATTTTCTATGTGAAGGAGCTTCTAAGGAGGTGGTAGATCCATCTATCGCTATGACTGACCTTTCGCCCATCAAGCTAGCTTCTGCCACACCTCCGACCTCGCCTGCTCTAGCCACCATTGAAGGGCCCGCACCGACTGAGGCTGTACCAAACTCTTCTACTATTCCTTCAGAGGTCTGAGGCCTCCTACTTTTGTATTCTCTTTCTTATTTTTTCTTCTTGTATTAAAAATATTTTGATCAATGAAGTCAATTTTGAAGATGAGTTTTTCTTCTATGGAATTCATGTGTTGATACTTTCATGCTTCGAGTGCAGTCTCCTATCAAAGTCGATCCCCTTCCTCAGGGTGTTCCCTTGAAGGCTCACATAAAAAGCCTAAAGGGGGAAGCCCATCAAGCTAAGAAGTGTAGGTGGTGTAGTGCTCCCAAGCCTTGGAAGGCCATGGGCAGAGCCAGGGTGAGGGCTCCGGAGAGACTAGGATAAATGTAGTCCTAGGACTAGGACAGGAGTTATCCTAGGGTGGAGGTGGCATGTAGCTCTCTACAAGCTCAAGGTTCAAGTATTGAGGATCTTGAGGGGCTTGGTTGGAGCTTCGAAAATCTAGAACACAAGGTAGAGCGAGGAATCAAAGTTGAAAGATTAAAGACTATAGAAAAGGAGCTTTCTGTAGGTTAGCCAGCTCAATCCAAAACTGGATCAGCTAATTATCAAAGCACAGGATAGATAGTAGATCGCGTTCGAGACTATAGGCATGGCATAGAAACTAGGCCGGCTTAGTCTGAAACTGAGCCGACCCAATCTCAGGTTAGCCGACTCAGTGCTAAGACTAAGCCGGCTCAGTCTGTGGGTAGAGTTATATGTGGATTCTATTTGGGCTAGGATAGGGACTTATCCTAGGGATCTTAAGGCCTGGTTCAAGAGGTCTTAAGGGGGCTAATTCATTTATGGATTGGATTTAGATCCAGGGGATGAGAGCATATGAGACATGGATGTACATGTTCTCGGTGAGTGCTTTCATGTATTGGGTTTGCCTAAGAGAGTTTTTGAGTTGGGGTTTATTAGGATTAATGTGGAAACTCTAGGGTATAAAAATTAGGATATTGTAACTTTTATAATAAGGTTTGAATACAATTGAGCTTTTCTCCCTACCTCTCTTCTCTCTTCTCTCTAGTTTCAATGCCAAAACCCTAGCTTCTCTCATCTTTCTTAGATCTTCTTTAGTTTGCTGGATTAACACTCAGGTTCATGCAAAAGATCGGATCTATGGCTATGGCTCCGAGCAATCATAGGAACAATAATTGGTATTAGAGCAAGGTGATGCCAGTTGGGCTTATAATTGGTATCAGAGCCTGATTGAGCATGGAGGAGGAAGAAGATTGATTTTTAGCAGAGATTAGTAGTGAGATTCAGATCTAAAGGCTTTCTCTAGGCTTCGTAAGGAAGAAAGAGATCATAGGGCTACTGTCCACCATCCCTAGTCATGGTATTTCTCAGATCTATCTATTTGTTGTTATTTGATTTGGATTGATCATGAAAAATAGCGGATTGAAGGTAGGATTAGAGAAGTTTGATAGAAAGAAAAGTTTTATGATGTGGATGGCAAGGGTGGAGGATTTGTTAGTTCAGATGAGATTGAATTCAGCCTTGGAGGATAGGCCTAGGGAGATGACAGATAAGGAGTGGATGTCCTCGGAGAAAAGGGCATGTGCCATGATTAGGACTTGTTTGGCGGATGAGGTTTTGTATGGTGTATCGAAGGAGAGAACACCTAAGGGATTATTATCGAGGCTGCAGTAGTTGTACATGGGGAAGAACATGTTCAATAAGTTGATGCTGAAGAAGCAACTATACAGCCTTCAGATACAGGAGGGCGAGGATGTTGTGGAGCATATTTAGCAGTTCGATCGGATGAGCATGGACTTACTCAATATAGGGATGGATTTAGAAGAGGAGGACAAGAGTCTATTATTGCTATGTTCGCTACATAGGAGCTTCGATCTGTTGGTGACAACTTTGCTGTATGGCAAGGAGACACTGGTGTATGAGGAGATCATATCAATGCATAGGTCCAATGAGCAGCAGGAATGGATGACGAAGAGGGAGGTCTTCCAAGAGAGTCTTGTGATTTCAGAGAAGCATAGGAAAGGGAAGAAGAAAGGCAAATAGAGGGGTGGCAAGGGATCTAAGAGATGCTTCAAGTGTAGAGAAATAGGATACTTTAAGCAGGAGTATCCACATTGGAAGAAGTGCAAGGAAAGAGAAAATTCGAATTTCATTAATTCAGTCGCTAATAGTGAAGAGTAAGATGAGCTCTTGGTGGTCTTGGAGGAGCTCGTAGGGTGCGGTGTATCTGAGATAGTTTTGGATAGGTCTGTAGAGTGCAGAGGATTCGAAGAAATAGCGATGGTGTTTGAGGTACAGTGGTAGACCCAGTAGTGCTACATTGGGTGGTTGGCCTCGGGAGACCTAGAGATAGAGTCAGCTTCTACAGCATCAGGGGGACTTTAGTTCCAGATGGAGTACTAGGTAGAGGTGGCTTCCCAGGTGGAGGAAGCTGTGACATGGGTTCAGAGTAGAGGGGTGCAGAGGGAGGACCTATATCCTAGCACTAGTGCCGAGGCTATACAGATCTAGGTGGAGAGGATTGTGCAAGGAGATAGGCGTGGCTCTGAGGGGACAGTGTCAGACGGAGCATTAGGATATACGGTAAGTGTCGGTAAAGAAATATTGCATGATCTCTAGGAAAGTTCAGGATAAGTAATGTAGCTGTCAAGCAGAAGGATACCTACAACTCCAAAGGTGGTGCAGAGGAATAAGCCAAAGACTTCAGTGGTGGAGGCGGTCATCTCGAAGGCCTCAAAGGGAGCTCAACAGCTGAAGAAGAATGGCAGTGGCAAGGTGAGCACGAGGGGCTATCAGGACATGTAGGGATAGCGGGATCGTGCAAGAGGATATTGCCAGGTGTGCCAAGGCTTGGACACACCAAGATGAAGATTGTAGGTGGTGTGGGGCTCCCAAGCCTTGGGAGGCCATGGGTGGAGCCAGGGTGAGGGCTTCGAGGAGACTAGGATAGATGCAGTCCTAAGACTAGGATAGGAGTTGTCATAGGGTGAAGGCGGTATGTAGTTCTCTACGGACTCGAGGTTTAGGTATTGAGGACCTTAAGAAGCTTGGTTGGAGCTTCAGAAACCTAGGACACAAGATGGAGCGAGGAACTAAAGTTGGGAGATTGAAGACTACAAAAAAGGAGCTTTCTGCAGGTTAGCCGGCTCAGTCCAAAACTAGATCGACTAAATCTTAGAGCATAGGATAGATAGAAGTTCGTGTTCGAGAATATAGGCACGGCATAGAAACTAGGCTGGCTCAGTTTGAAACTGAGCCAACCCAGTCTCAGGTTAGCCGGCTCAATGCTGAGACTGAGCCGGCTTAGTCTGCGGGTAGAGTTACACTTAGATTCTATTTGGGCTAGGATAGGGACTTATCCTAGGGGTCTTAAGGCCTGGTTTAAGAGATCTTAAGAGGGCTAATTCATGTATGGATTGGATTTAGATCCAGGAGATGAGAGCATGTGAGATATGGATATACATGGGCTCGGTGAGTGCTTTCATGTATTGGATTAGCCTAGGAGAGTTTTTGAGCTAGGGTTTATTAGGGTTCATGTGGAAACTCTAGGATACTAAAATTAGGATATCGTAACTTTTATAATAAGGTTGGAATACAATTGAGCTTTTCACCCAAACTCTCTTCTCTCTTCTCTCTGGTTCCAACACCAAAATCCTAGCTTCTCTCATCTTTCTTAGATCTTCTTCAGTTTGCTAGATTAACACCCAAATTCATGCAAGAGATCGAATCTACGATTGTAGCTCCGAGCAGCTGTAAGAATAACAATTGGTATCAGAGCAAGGTGATGCCAGTTGGGCTTACAAGAAGAAATTAGAAAAAATAGAGGACGAGCTTTGGAAGTTGAAGAAACATTATTCTGAGGCTACAATTGAAGTTACTCACCTTCACCAAGTCCATAGAAAAGGTGCTATGGATTATATCAATAAAAAGCACCATCTAATAAAAGAGCTGAAATAGATGAAGAAGCTTGGTAGCGATAAGGCATGGGTGCTAACAGCCAAAGCGAGTTCTCTAGAAGTTAAGCTAAGGGCCACGCAAAAAAAGATTCGGTTACTCGAAGGGAACTTAGTATGATCAATCAGCTGAGAGGAGTATGACTGGGATTGGATAAAGAAGTTCTCTGAGCTC
The DNA here is from genome assembly GCA_006176705.1 of Cocos nucifera. NCBI lineage: Eukaryota > Viridiplantae > Streptophyta > Magnoliopsida > Arecales > Arecaceae > Cocos > Cocos nucifera. The sequence continues at coordinate 7,896 of QRFJ01006097.1, read as the reverse complement.
CAAAGTCAATTACAAGTAGTGGAGAATTTTTATAATGAATACAGATGCGACTGGTGTTGCCAAGTCGTTGATCTCAAGGGGAAGATCTGAAGGGTCGATGATGAGATTGCACGTCTTCAGCAATAATTATCCGAAGGGGCCCCAGCCAACTCTAGCAAGGACTCAGCGAAGGTCCTATCCTTACGGAGTTCACTGGAGGACTTGTCCACCTTGTTCGGGAATAGCCAAAAGGAGGTTCGTGAGTTAAAGATGCAGATGGTCTACCAGTAGGATGCCATAAAGGATACTGAGGCCAAGTCGACCGTGTTAAGAAAGAAGTTAAGAAAAGTTGAGCACGACTCATGGAGGCATAAGAAGCTACTGAGTGAAAGCTTGGTAGTTCGAAGGGAGCTTGAAGAGAAGATCAAAGAGTTGAAGTTGTCTTTGGTGTTGCCCAATGCAGACAATCTGAAGTCCGACTTTGAATAGAGCTTTGACTTCTTCCTTTTTTTTTTTTTTTTTTTTTTTAAACTGGTCTTATGGACCTCCCTATGTATCAAACTCTTAGTTTTAATGGAAACATTATTTTGATAACTTCATCTCAATTGTGTGTTTGCATAGCTTTTCACTCTTCCTTCTTCTTATTTTAATCAACCAGAGGTCTTCATCCGTGTCAGGACGAAGTCCTCCTCCTATTTCTGATATGATTGGCCTTTCTTATCTTTCTGTTAGGATAAGATCCTCCTTCTATTCCTGATGAGGTTAATCTTTACTTTTGTTAGGATGAGGTTCTCCTCCTATCCCTATCTAGGTCATAAGGACATAAAAGGGCCGTTGAAAGGGCCTCTCTCCTCCTCCTATCTTGAATAAGCAGAGGTCTTCATCCATGTTAAGACGAGGTTCTCCTCTTATTTCTGACATGGTTGTCCTATTTTTGTTCTCCTATCAGGATGAGATCCTTCTTCTATTTCTGATGGGGTTGGCCTTTCTTTGTTAGGGTGAGATCCTCCTATTTCTAGCAAAATCATAGGTGTTAGATATATGTGCCCTAGAAGCCAGAATTGGCTGACACTTGTAATACACTTCTAGGGGCAAAATTATAATTTTGACTAATATCAATAAAATGGGTTATTTTCTATCACATATGTGTATTTAGTGTCTGTGATACATCCTTTGAGTTAATGGTAATGATAATTCATATTTTCAAGAGTTGAAAATTTAAGACATGAATAATCATTGTTAACTCATAAAATGCTCCCGACCATAGGATCATCACGAGGATGGTGATTGATCCAAAAGGTTGGTGTACAATCGCTTCTCTTTAGTAGATGAGTCTTGAGTCTATGGTGTGGAGACACCGGAGCGAGAGTATAGGTACTCGTTAGAGAACGAGGGCACTGAGCGTGACCACCTCGAGTAGTCATTAGGGAGTCTACCTTCTCGTCAATGACTGACTCGATGCTGCAGTAGTGTGTCTGGTTCTTTGACCTGAGGTGCATCGACAGTTCACCTTGAGGGTGTTATAGTTTGACTACACCATTACTCGATCTCCTAGCCATATGGAACCCTGAGGTGTATGTTGGCTATAGCATGTTCATTGTAGGAACTGGATGGCATCAAGATGGAATCTATCTACCTCGGTGGTAGAGGAGCAGCCCTATGATAATCATGAGAATCAAGTCCAGAAGTCCATGGCCATGGTAGAGTGAAATAATAGAAAGAGTTTCTATTTAGATTTTCACATCGGACTCGAATCGAATGATTACATCATATGACAGAAGACTAGGGTTTGACGAGTTTACCTTAAAACCTAATCTGATCGGAGGCTCAAGATAGAAGGAACTTAATCACATAGGTAGCTGCACCAAGAGGTTCGCATTCAGCTCTGATGGGTTGCCACCATATACTGCTAGGTGTCACTGGTGGATTTTGGGAGCAATTAGAATGATTTAGATGATCGATCATTCTAGCTGTTCGAATCAGAAGAGTTCTGATCCATCGAAAGGAGTTTCGATGATGTCGATGATAGAGATCATGACATATCCCATTACCATACAGAACTGAACCTAACTGGGTCACACAAACAAGGGTTTGAATCTGGTGATCATCAATTGAACTGATCCAGTTCAATTGATCTGAATGAGATTCAATTAGGTTCAAGAAAATCGTGCTAGCACTCGATTGAACCTAACGTTCTTCTTTTGCTATCATAAATAAGTTGTCCTGTCTGAGCCAAAGGAGTTTGTGCTCAATCAGAGGCCTTCATATGGTCTGACTGGAGGTTGTCCAAGTCAGAAAAGGTTGTCTTATTTTGTAAGACATTACCTGCCATTTTTGGTCACCTGCCATTTCTTGTTCTTTGACTTTGGTCAAAAGTCTACCTTTGACTGGTCAAATGTTGACCATTGACACTTTGACTTTTGACCACATGTCATGCACCTATTGGAGAGCTGGTGGGGGCCTGTACCCCTGCCAGAACCTGGCAAGGAAGAGGGCGCACGCCACCCTTGGCGTGTGCCCAAGTTGGAGGCGCCTAGGAGTCCCTGTTGGACAGGGACTCCATCTCCTTTTTGGATTCCAATTAGAGTTCTCCTAAGAACCAACTTTGACTGGTCTTAGGCACCCTCTAAGGAGGAATCCAGGGGACTCTATTCTCACCAATCAGATTTAGATCTGATTTCATAAAGAGTTGTGATTGGTTGGGAAGAAGAGGAGTTGGATCATAGTTAGTCTATAAATAAGACCCTACGCCCAACTCAAATTAAGTTTGAGAAATTCAAACCCCATGCCCCAAGGCTACCTCTCCCCTTTTCCTCCATGCCAAACTCATCTTCTCCCTCTCCTCTCCACATCCAAAAGAGTTTTGGAAGCTTGGTTGGTGTGATCCAGATCAAAGAAAGATGAGTGAAAGCTAGAAGGCTGCACTGCTGCAAAGGATGACTGCTGATCTTCAAAAGGAGTTTTGAAGATCCTCCAGATCAGATCCAGATCTGATCTCTAGAGACATGATAGAGAAGAAGATCTTCAGATCCAACCTAAGTGGATACCGGTAGAGGCCAGGCACTTGCGTGGCTAGATCCAGAACCTTCCGCTGCATACAGGATCATCAACGAATAATAGGATTACCCATATCAAGGTAAATTAAATTTGATTTAATTTATCTAGATTTTATTTTATTTATTAAAATAATAATAATCAGATCTAAAATATCTCAGATCTGATTAGGATCAAAGAAAAAAATTTTGAAATATATCTCTTGATCTGATCAGATCTGAACGAACCTGGTCCAGGAAATCAGGATTTCCCTTCAACTGGTATCAGAGCCAAGGTTCTAAAAATATTTAGATCTAATTTTAAATTTATTTTAATCAAAAAATAAGTAATTTCAGATGTCACATGAGATGTGATCAGATCTAAAATCAAAAAAATTAAAATTAAATGATTTGGATCTAAGATTAGAAAATATGCATGACTAGTTCTAAAATAGAATAGTTCTATAGAATAGTCTTGCATGTTTTTGATTTAATCTGATTAAATCATATTTTAGATTTATTTATTTACTATTTTTTGATATTATAATGATTATAATAACATCTAAAAAATAGCAAATAAAAATTATTTAATTTTAAATATCATATGAGATATGATTAGATGCATGTCTAGACTAGTTGTAGAATAGTTCTACATAATTGTCTAGATTAGAATTTATTTTGATTAGATCAATTTAAATCTAATTTTTTAGATTATTATGAGATAATTTAGATCTGAAAATATGCATGATTCGATACATGAGATGTATGCAAAATATGCCATGATTAGATCTAATTTGTATATGAGATATATGATATAGATCTAAAACTATTTTGTAGTATTGCATGTTCCTGATTAAGGCGTTCCTCTTGGCCGTCCGATCATAAGAATGAAGAAGGGTTTAAAGGCCCTCTCTTTTCCATTCGATGGGGTGTTCTTATGATGTGTAGGGGTGCTGCGTGTTCGTCCTTAATCAGAAATCCAAAACTTACTTTCTGCAAAACCCTAGATCCTGAAACCCTAGGATTTATTGTGCATATTTTGTTTATGAACCCTACTTAATTAAAAATTAAGATTATGGAATATTAATTAGGTCTAAAATTGAGAATTTTAGATCTAAGACATATTCATAATACTGGGTTCGGGCTTGGGTAGCTCAATTAGGTCTAAGCGGTTGATCAAACCGAATCAAGAGTTGGTTAGATGGGATCAACAATGCTTAAATTGACCAGCCTAATAGGATTAAGTCTGGGTCAAGATCGAGTCACGATCAAGCAAGACCTAATTAGGCTCAGAGGTTAGAGTCTGGATTGTAGGCTAACCCAATTGGTTCTGGCTCAACAATTTGGTGTCTAAGGTAAGTTTGGCACATACGACCGACTGGTTTTTAATTGGAAGCTACTCGACCTGAATGCATTCTTGTACGAGTTAATGGCATATTCCTTCCACCGATCTCACTTACCTGGCCATATCTATTGACACAGTTCTGATCTGAGGTGGTCAATAATCCGAGCTAACCCATGCCACTAGGTTAGTCATAATTGTTATGACTATGACAAGTCTAGTTTAATGAGACCTGAATCAATTCTCCCTAAGAAAAGATTAAGTCTGAGGTCTTCCACCATTGTAGATGTGCGGGCCCTTCCCGGGGTTGATTGTTCTCGGACTGGATACAGTGGCTCAGTTGCACCGGAAAGATGCAACCATGTCTATTAGGCATTGGATGCTATGGGCTGGAGGATGAGTTGGGCTCAATATTTTGGATACGGTGAGAGACTCAATTAGGAATCCAGTCTATGCAAATGGTGGGTCTGACTTAACTAAGGAGTGGATCAATATTTTGGATATGGTGAGATTCATGAATTAGAGACCAAGTTTGGGTGCACCATGATTAGAGAATCATTGAACAAGAGTTGTTCACTCATTGGCTAACCCATCACCAATAACTGTTAGGTGAGGTGATGAGTCAGTTGGTGAGACCGCACCACCCACTAGAAATCATTAATCATGGAGATTTTTGCATCTCTACAGAGGGAGTGTAGGGATCCGAGAAAATAGTGGGAGCTAATTTGTTTAAAAATAAAATTCCTAAACAAATTGGTCAAGTCATAATTACAGTATCTAACTAGAATCTTTGACTCTCTATAGGAAAAATATCTGCGTCCAACCCATTGGCACGTATCCTGGACACACATAGACTGACTGGACCCAATTATAAAGATTGGCTCAGGAACTACAAAATAGTTTTGGGTTTTGAGAAGTTAACCCATGTACTGGACCAGGACCCTCCCACCTTACCAGCCCGTCCATCTATTGAACAGAGAGCGTCTCTGGAAAAATGGATAGACGAAGATAATAAGGCCAGATATTACATGTTGGGCTCGATGTCTGATGAGCTCCAGCGCCAACATGAGGATATCGGGACTGCTCGCCAAATGTTGGCTCACCTGCAGGAGATGTTTGGTGAACAGAGTCGCGCAGCCAAATATCAAGTCACGAAATGACTTTTTAAGGCTAAGATGCGTGATGGGCAGTCAGTCCAAGATCACTATGTCTGACAATGATCAAGGACATGGAAGAGCTTGAGAAGCTCGGTGTGAAGTTAGACTTGGACCTGCAGAACGATATTATTCTGCAATCCTTGACTGATGCATATGGGCAATTCATCATGAATTACCACATGCATAAACTTCAAAATTCCTTGGCCGAATTAATGAATATGCTGGTTACCGCTGAGCTTTCTATGAAAGGTTCTAAAGGCTCAGTTCTTGCTATGGAACGGACTTCTTCCAAAAGAAAGTCTTATGGAAAGAAAAAGAAGTCTGTGAAAAAGCAAGAAGGTGGAAGGATCAAAGAAGAAGAAGGCAGAAGCCGAAGAATGAAAGGCCGATGTCAAAGGAAAGTGTTTCCATTGCAACAGCGACGGCCATTGGAAGCGGAACTGCCCTACTTACCTGGCCACCCTGAAGAACAAGAAGGAAGGTCCTTCTGGAGGTATGCTCGTTATTGAGTCTAACCTTACGGTTTCTTCTGCATCCAGTTGGGTGCTTGACTCTGGTTCTAGTGCTCATCTGTGCACTTCCATGCAGGGTCTTGAGGATAGCAGGAGATTGAGGGATGGAGACATGATCCTACGCATCAGTAATGGAGCAAAAGTTGCTGCAGTAGCCCTGGGAACATACCCTCTTCGATTACCATCTGGTTTAAACTTAGTTTTGAAAGACTGTTATTATGTGCCTGCAGCTAGCAGAAATTTGATTTCTGTTTCATGCTTAGCACAAGAAGGCTATGTGACTACCTTCTTTAAGGACCATTGTAACAGAAACTTCTTTCGATGGATCAGAACTCTTCTGATTCGAACAGCTAGAATGATCGATCATCTAAATCATTCTACTTGCTCCCAAAATCCACCAGTGACACCTAGCAGTATATGGTGGCAACCCATCAGAGCTGAATGCGAACTTGTTGGTGTAGCTACCTATGTGATTAAGTCCTTCTATCTTGAGTCTCGATCAGATTAGGGTTAAGGTAAACTCGTCAAACCCTAGTTTCTGTCATATGATGTAATCATTCGATTCGAGTTCGATGTGAAAATCTAAATAGAAACTCTTTCTATTTTTTCACTCTACCATGGCCATGGACTTCTGAACTTGATTTTCATGATTATCATAGGGCTGCTCCTCTACCACCAAAGTAGATAGATTCCATCTTGATGCCATCCAGTTCCTACAATGAACATGCTATAGCCAACATACACCTCAGGATTCCATATGGCTAGGAGATCGAGTAATTATGTAGTCAAACTATAACACCCTCAAGGTGAACTATCGATGCACCTCAGGTCAAAGAACCATACACACTACTGCAGCATCGAGTCAGTCATTAACGAGAAGATAGACTCCCTAATGACTACTCGAGATGGTCATGCTCAGTGCCCTCGTTCTCTAACGAGTACCTCTACTTTCGCTCTGGTATCTCCACACCATAGACTTAGGACTCATCTACTAAAGAGAAGCGATTGTACACCAATCTTCTGGATCAATCACCATCCTCATGATGATCCTATGGTCGGGAGCATTTTATGAGTTAACAATGATTATTCATGTTCTAAATTTACAACTCTTGAAAATATGAATTATCATTACCATTAACTCAAAGGATGTATCACAGATACTAAATACACATATGTGATAGAAAATAACCCATTTTATTGATATTAGTTAAAATTATAATTTTGCCCCTAGAAGTGTATTACAAGTGTCAGCCAATTCTGACTTCTAGGGCACATATATCTAACAATCTTCCACTTATCCTAAAGCTAATTAGCTACAAGTCTAAGTCCCATCTTCTCAAGGTGGACTTCGATCTTCTGCTAGCCCAACGGCTTTGTAAGTAGGTCTGCCACATTGTCTGTGGAGTTGACTCTCTTGACCTCGACATAACCCTTCTCGAGGTAATCACGGATGAGGTGGTATCGCCACTCAATATGCTTGGATTTTTGATGAGACCTTGACTCCTTAGCAAGGGCTATGGCGTCATTGTTGTTGCAGTACACAGATGGGAATGGCATCTGATGGCATACTTCGATTTTTTGTAGCAAACTTCTTGTTACATAGAATGCTTCCTTCGTAGCTTCTGATGCAAGTGATATATTCTACTTCATGGTGGAATCTGCTATCACCATTTGCTTGAAACTCTTTCAGCTGACAGCACCACCATTGGCACATAAACAGACTCCCAGATGTCGACTTTCGCATAATCATATAGTCAGATATAGAAATTCGAGTCTGTGTTATCCCTGGACTTGGAGTTCTTCATTACAAAGACCAACATCATATCCTTAGTTCTTCTCAAGTACTTAAGGATACATTTCATAGGAAGTTCAGT
>QRFJ01006096.1:0-102928 GCA_006176705.1 Cocos nucifera | reverse complement strand
GAAATGCGACTCTGGTGTTCACGCTATCTGTGGTGATTAAGTTTCTTCTATCTTGAGGCCCGATCAGATAGGGTTTTTAAAGGTTTGAACTCGTCAAACCCAAGTCTCAGTCATATGATGTAATCATTCGATTCAAAGTCCGATGTAAAAAGCCTAATAGAAACTCCTTTCTATTATTTTAGCTCCTGCATGGCGCCTGGGCTTCAGGACTTGATTCTCATGATCATCATAGGGCTACTCTCTACCCACCAAAGGTAGATAAGATTCCATCTTGATGTTATCCAGTTCCTACAATGAACATGCTAAATAGCCAACATACACTTAGGAATTCCGAATGGCTAGGAGACCGAGTAATGGTGTAGTCAAACTATAACACCCTCAAGTGAAGCTGTCGATGCATCTTAGAATCAAAGAACCAGACACACTACCTACAGCATCGAGTCAAGTCATTGATGAGAAAGTAGACTTCCTAATGACTACTCGAGATGGTCATGATCAGTGCCCGCCCTCGTTCTCTAACGAAGTACCTGTACTCTCTCGCTCTGATGTCCCACACTGTAGACTCAAGACGTCATCTATAAAGAGAAGCGATTGTACACAACCTTCCAGATCAATCACACCATCCTCCTGATAGATCCTATGGTTGGGGCATTTTATGAGTTAATAATGATTATTCATGTCTTAAAATTTTCAACTCTTGAAAATATGAATTATCATTACCATTAACTCAAAGGATGTATTATAGACACTAAATACACATATGTGATAGAAAATAACCCATTTTATTGATATTAGTCAAAATTATAATTTTGCCCCTAGAAGCGTTTACAAGTGTCAGCCAATTCTGGCTTCTAGGGCACATATATCTAACATTATTACTAATGCCATATCTGCAATACGGTATGGTAGGAATGGTCTTAGAGGAAACCCTATTCAGTAGATAAATAGAAGTTAACAATGAATGTCCCCAAAGAAATTCAGGGAGGTCTGTGATGCTTATCATGGATCGGACCATATCCAACAGAGTCTGATTTCTCCATTCTAAAATTCTATTGAGTTGAGGTGTTCCTAGTGTAGTCCATTGAGAGACTATGCCATTAATCCTTGAGATAGTCCCTAGAATTTTTTGGCTAAGGTATTCACCTCCTCGATTGATCAAAGAAGCCTATGGTTTTCCTGCACTTGTTTTTTTCTCTTCATAGTCTGAATTCTTATGAACTTTTCAAAGCTTCAAGACTTGTGTCTCATAATAGATACACGTATCCATACCTAGATAGATCATCGGTAAAGATAATGAAGTAGACAAAATTGCCTCTAGCCGGCATATCAAATGGGCCGTACACATCAGTATGTACTAGGAAAGAAGATCTGTGGCCCCTCTCCCATGTCCTACAAAAGGGAGTTTGGTCATTTTGCCTTGAAAGACAAGATTCAAAATTGGATATGACTTGGAAGTAAATGGAACCTCAAATATCCCATTTTTTCTTCTAATTTGTTGATCCTATCATTCTGTTATATGACCTAATCTCAGGTGCCATAAATATCTATCATTTGGACTATCCCTAGGTCATTTGGCATTCACGTTTTGCTCGATAGTTAGAATAGGTACATCAATATGTAGCTGATAAAGATAATTAATAAGAAAATCATTTGCAATTTTTATTTCCTTTCATAAATAATGTTACGGTGGTCCTTTAAAAGAAGGTATCAACATAGCCTTCTAGTGCAAGCATGAAAACAGAAATCAAATTCCCTGCAGCTGTAGGCACATAATAACAGTATTTCAAAACTAAGTCAAAACCAGATGGTAATCGAGAGGGATGTTCCCACCAGTCACCAACTGCGCAACTCTTGCTCGCATTACCAATGCGTATAGGTGCATGTCCTCCATCCCTCAGCCTCCTGCTATCCCTCAAGATCCTGCATGGAAGTGCATCAGATGAGCACTAGAACCAGAGTCAAGCACCCAACTAGTGTAGGAAGAAACTGTAAGATTAGACTCAATAACGGAGCATACCTCCAGAAGGAACCTTCTTCTTGGTTCTTCAGGATGGCCAGGTAAGTAGGGACAAGTTCACTTCCAATGGCCATCGCTGTTGCAATGGAAACACTTTTCTTTGACATCGCCTTTTTCTTCGGCTTCTGCCTTCTTAATTTGTTCTTACCGCCTTTTGCTTTTTTTGTAAAGACTTCTTTTTCTTTCCAATAAGACATTCTTTTGGAAGAAGTCCCGTCCATAGCAAGAACTGAGCCTTTTTAGAACCTTTCAAAGAAAGCTCAGCGGTGACCAGCATATTCATTAATTTCGGCCAAGAATTTTAAAAGTTTATGCATGTGGTAATTCATAATGAAATTACACATATGATCAGTCAGGATTGCAGAATAATATCGTTCTGCAGATCCAAGTCTAACATTCACATCGAGCTTCTTCAAGCTCTTCGATGTCCTTGATCAATCATCGGACAGTGATCTTGGACTACTGCCCATCATGCATCTTTTTAGCCTTAAAAAGTCATTTCGTGACTTGATACTTGGCTGCGCGACTTTGTCACCAACATCTCCAACAGGTGAGCCAACATTTGGTGAGCAGTTTCGATATCTTCATGTTGGTGCTGGAGCTCATCAGACATCAAGCCCAACATGTAGTATTCTGGGGCCTTATTATCTTCCGTCTATCCATTTTCCAAAGACGCTCTCCTGTTCAGGTGGATGGACGGGCTGGTAAGGCATGGGAGGGTCGCTGATCCAATACATGGGGTTAACTTCTTGAACCCAAAATAATTTTAAAATAAGTTCTTGAGTCAATCTTTTAATTGGGTCTGGTCAGTCTATGTGTCTCTAGGATACGTGCTAATGGGTTGGGCAGAACATTTTTCCTTTAGTGAGTCAAAGAATTCTACTTAGATACTGTATATTATGACTTGACCAATTTGTTTTTAGGGATTTTATTTTCAAATAATTAGCTTTCATTGATTTTCTCGGATCCCTACGCTTCCTCAGTAGTAGATGCGGAAAATCTCCATGATTAATGATTCTAGTGGTGGTGCGGTCCACCAACCGACTCATCACACACCTACCAGTTATTGGTGATTGGGTTAGCCAATGAGTGGAACAACTCTTGTTCAAATAATTCTCTATCATGGTGCAGACGCCAACTTGGTCTCTAATTCATGAATCTCACCATATCCGAAATATTGATCCACTTCAATAGTTAAGTCAGACCACCATTTGCACCGCTGGATCCTAATTGAGTTCTCTCATCGTATCCAAAATATTAAGCCCAACAATCATCTCCAAGCTCAAACATCCAATGCCTAATAGACATGGTTGCATCTTCTAGTGCAACTGAGGCCACTGTAATCCAAGTCAAAATAATCAATCCTCGAGAAGGGCCCGCATATCTACAATAATGGAAACCTCCAAGACTTAATCTTTTTCTTAGGAAGAAATTGATTTAGGTCTAATTTTAAAACTAGAACTTGTCCATAGTCATAACAATTATGACTAACCTAGTGGCATGGGTAGCTTTGGATTATTGACCACCTCAGATCAGAAACTGTGTCAACAGATATGGCAAGATAAGGAGACTGACAGAAGAAATATGCCCATTAACTCGTACAAGAATGCATCAGATTCGAGTAGCTTTCCAATTAAAAAACCAGTCGGTATATGTGCCAAACTTACCTAGACACCAGATTGTTGATCAGACCATTAGGTTAGCCTACAATCCACAACTCTAACCTCTGAGCAAATTAGCCTTGCTTGATCGTGATTCGATTTGACCCAGACTTAATGCCTATTAGGTTGGTCAATTTAAGCATTGTTGAATCTCTCTAACCACTCTGATTTGGTTGATCAACCACTTAGACCTAATTGAGCTCCAAGCCAAACCCAGTATTATGAATATTGTCTTAGATCTGAAATTCCTAATTTTAGACCAAATTAACTTCCATAATCTTAAATTTTTAATAAGCAGGGTTCATAATAAAATATGCACAATAAATCCTAAGGTTAAGGATCTAGGGTTTTGCAAGAAAGTAAGTTTTGGATTTTTGAATTAAGGATGAATGCGCAGCACCCCTACTCATCAATAAAGAACACCCGCATTGGATGTGAGGAGAGGGCCTTTAACCCTTCTTTCATTCCCTATAACCCGGACGGCCAAGAGGATGCCTTAATCAAGCGAACATGCAATACTACAAAACAGTTTTAGATCTATATTCATATATCTCATATACAAATTAGATCCTAATCATGGCATATTTTTGCATACATCTCATGTATCGAATCATGCATATTTTTAGAATCTAATTATATCATAATAATCTAAAAATTAGATTTAAATTGTATCTAATCAAAATAAATTCTAATTCTAGATAACTATATAGAACTATTCTAACAACTAGTCTAGAACTGCATCAATCAAGAATTCTCAATATGATGTTAAATTAATAATTTTTAATTTGCTTTTTTTATATTTATTATAAATAATTATAATATCAAATAGTATAAATAGATCTAAAATATATTTAATCAAATTAAATTAAAAACAGATACAAGACTATTCTATATAATTATTCTATTTTAGAGCTAGTCATGCATATTTTCTAATCTTGGATCCAAATCATTTAATTTTAATTTTTTTTTTCAGATCTAATCAAATCTCATGTGATATCTAAAATCACCTATTTTCTATTTGAAATAAATTTAAAATTAGATCTAAGTACTTTTAGAACCTTGGCTTTGATACTAGTTGAAGGAAAAATTCAGATTTCCCAGACCAGGTTCGTTCAGATCTGATCAGATCAAGAGATATATTTCAAAATTTTTTTCTTTGATCCTAGTTAGAACTAAGATATTTTAGATCTAATTCTTATTATTTTAATAATTAAAATAAAATTAGATAAATTAAATCAAATTTAATTTATCTTGAAGTGGGTAATCCTATTATCCGATGATGATCCTATGAGCAGCGGAAGGTTCTGCATCTAGCCATGCAAGTGCCTAGCCTCTATCAGTATTCACTCGAGTTGGATCTAGAGATCCTCTTCTTCTCTATCACGTCTCCAAAAATTAGGTCTGGATCTGATATGGAGGATCTTCAAAACTCCTTTTGGAGATCAGCAGTCGTCCTTTGCAGTAGCGCAACCTTCTAGCTTTCAGTCACCTTTTTCTCATCTAGATTGCACCAACCAAGAATCCAAACCTCTTTGGATGTGGAGAGGAGAGGGAGAAGGTGCTTTGGCATGGAGGAGGAGAGGAGAAGCAGCCTTGGGGCATGGAGAATTGTGATGCTCTTTGAGTTGGGTGCAGGGTCTTATTTATAGACTATGCATGATCCAACTCCTCTTCTTCCCAACCAATCACAACTCTTTGTGAAATCAGATCTAAATCTGATTGATGGAAATAGAGTCCACTGGATTCCTCTTTAGAGGCTGCCTAAGACTCAGTCAAAGTTGGTTCTTAGGAGAACTCTAATCGGAATCCAAAAAGGAGATGGAGTCCCTATCCAATAGGGACTCCTAGGCGCCTCCAACTTGGGCACACGCCAAGGATGGCATGCACCCTCCTCCTTACTAGGTTGTAGCAAGAGGATAGGCTCCCACCAGCTCTTCAATAGGTGCGTGACACATGGACAGCAGTCAAAGTGTCAATGCTCAATGTTTGACCAATCAAAGGTCAACTTTTGACCAAAGTCAAAGGATGAGAAATGGCAGGTGACCAAAAATGGCAGGTAATATCTTATAAAATAAGACAACCTTTTCTAACTTGGACAAGCTTCAGTCAAACAAAGTAAAGGCCTCTAAATGAGTACAAACTCTTTTGGCTCAGTCAGGATAACTATTTATGATAGTAAAAGAAGAATGTTAGGTTCAATCAAGTGCTAGCATGATTTTTTTGAAACTAATTGAATCTCATTCAGATCAATTGAACATGATTAGTTCAATTGATGATCACCAGATTCAAACCCTTATTTGTGTGACCCAGTTAGGCTCAGTTCTGTATGGTAATGGGATATGTCATGATTTCTATCATCGACATCATCGAAACTCCTTTCAATGGATCATAACTCTTCTGATTCGAACAGCTAGAATGATCGATCATCTAAATCATTCTAATTGCTCCCAAAAATCCACCAGTGATACCTAGAGTATATGGTGGCAAACCCATCAAGAGCTGAATGTGAACCTCTTGGTGTAGCTACCTGTGTGATTAAAGTTCTTTTATCTTGAGCTCCGATCAGATTAGGGTTAAGGTGAACTCATCAAACCCTAGTCTCTTATCATATGATGTAATCATTCGATTCAAGTCCAATGTGAAAATCTAAATAGAAACTCTTTTCTATTATTTCACTCTACCATGGCCATGGACTTCTGAACTTGATCTCATATCATCATAGGCTGCTCCTCTACACCAAGGTAGATAGATTCCATCTTGATGCTATCAAGTTCCTACAATGAACATGCTATAGCCAACATACACCTCAGGGTTCCGTATGGCTAGGAGACCAAGTAATGGTGTAGTCAAAATATAACACCCTCAAGGTGTACTGCCGATGCACCTCAGGTCAAAGAACCAGACCAACTACTGCAGCATCGAGTCAGTCATTGACGAGAAGGTAGACTCCCTAATGACTACTCGAGATGGTCATGCTTAGTGCCCTCGTTCTCTAACGAGTATCTGTACTCTCACTCCGGTGTCTCCACACCGTAGACTCAAGACTCATCTACTAAAGAGAAGCGATTGTATACCAACCTTTTGGATCAATCACCATCCTCGTGATGATCCTATGGTCGGGAGCATTTTATGAGTTAATAATGATTATTCATGTCTTAAATTTTCAACTCTTGAAAATATGAATTATCATTATCATTAACTCAAAGGATGTATCACAGACACTAAATACACATATGTGATAGAAAATAATCTATTTTATTGATTATAATCAAAATTATAATTTTGCCTCTAGATGTGTATTACAAGTGTCAGCCAATTCTAGCTTCTAGGGCACATATATCTAACAGACCCTTCCACCTTACCAGCTCATCCATCCGCTAAACAGAGAGCATCTCTGGATAAGTGGACTGATGAAGATAATAAGACCAGATACTACATGTTGGGCTCGATGTTTGATGAGCTTCAGTGCCAACATGAAGATATCAAAACTGCTCGCCAAATGTTGGCTCACCTATAGGAGATATTTGGTGAACAGAGTCGCGCAACCAAGTATCAAGTCACTAAACAACTGTTCAAGTGTAAGATGCGCGATCGATAGTCAGTCCAAGATCATTGTCTGATGATGATCAAGGACTTGGAAGAGCTTGAGAAGCTTGGAGTGAAGTTGGACTTGGATCTGCAGAATGACATAATTCTGCAATCCTTGACTGTTGCATTTTGGTAGTTCATCATGAACTACCATATGCATAAACTTCAAAAATCCTTTGCCGAACTTATGAACATGCTGGTTACCGCTAAGCTTTCCATGAAAGGTTCTAAAGGCTCAGTACTTACTATGGAATAGATTTCTTCCAATAAAAAGTCTTTTAAAAAGAAGAAGAAGTCTGTGAAAAAGCAGAAGATGGAAGGAGGAAAGAAGAAAAAAGCAGAGCCAAAGAGGAAGGCCGCTGACAAAGGAAAGTATTTTCATTGCAACAATGATGACCACTAGAAGCAGGACTGCCCTACTTACCTAGCCACCCTAAAGAAGAAGAAGACAGGTCCTTCTGGAGGTATGCTCGTTATTGAGTCTAACCTTATGATTTCTTCTGCAGCCAGTTGGATGCTTCACTCTGGTTCTAGTGCTCACTTATGCAATTCTATGCAAGGTCTTGAGGATAGCAGGAGGCTGAGGGATGGTGAGATGATCCTATGCATCAGAAATGGAGCAAGGGTTGCTGCCGTGACCATGGGAACATACCCTCTTCGACTACCATCTGGTTTAGACTTAGTATTAAAAGATTGTTATTATGTGCCTACAATAAGCAGGAATTTGATTTCTATTTCTTGCCTTGCATTTGAAGGCTATGTAATTAGTTTTCTTAAGGACCATTGTAACATTCTTTATGAAATAAATAAAATTATAAATGGTTTTCTTATTAATAGTCTTTATCAGTTACATGTTAATGTATATATTTTTAAATTTGAGCAAAATGTGAATGCCATAAAATCAAAATATCCTAGGGATAGTCTTAATGATAGGTATCTATGGCACCTAAGATTAGGTCATATAGCAGAAGATAGGATTAACAAATTGGAGAAAACTGGGCTATTGAGTTTGTTGACTTTCGAGTCATATCCAATTTGTGAATCCTATCTTCATGGCAAAATGACCAAGCTCCCTTTTGTAGGACATGGGGAAAGGGCCATGGATCTTCTTGGCCTAGTACATACAGATGTATGCAGCCCATTTGATGTGCCGGCTAGAGGCAATTTTGTCTACTTCATAACCTTTACCGATGATTTATCAAGGTATGGGTGTGTGTATCTTATGAGATATAAGTCTGAAGCATTTGAAAAGCTCAAAGAATTCAGACATGAAGTAGAAAAGCAAACTGGAAACTCATTAAGGTTCTTCGATCAGATCGAGGAGGTGAATATCTTAGTCGAGAATTCTTGGACTATCTCAAAGAAAATGGTATAGTCTCTCAATGGACTCCACCAGGAACACCTCAACTCAATGGAGTTTTAGAAGGAAGGAACAGGACCCTATTAGATATGGTTCGATCCATAATGAGCTTCACAGACCTTTCTAATATTCTTTAGAGATACTGTTTGTTAACTGCAATATACTTACTGAATAGGGTTCCTTCTAAAATCATTCCTACCACACTGTTGAGATATGGCATGGTAAGAAACCAAGTCTGAGTTATCTCAAAATTTGGGGTTATTCGGCTCATGTCAAAAGACAACAAGCAGACAAGTTAGACTTTAGGTTCTTTAGAGCTCGATTCATAGGATATCCTAAAGAGTCATTATGATATTATTTCTACATTCCAAAAGATCATAATGTGATTATGAGTCGACATGACATCTTTCTTGAAAAATAGTTTATTGAAGATAGCGGCATTGGAAAGCAGATCAAGCTCGATGAGAAAGTCTCACAAGAGCAACGAGCTAAGGACCAAATGAAACCAAATTAGGTTAAGCCAATCCATACACTACCTCCTCCACCTCGTAGATCGGAAAGAGTTTTCGTCCCTCTGAAAGGTACTTAGGTACTATTTCAGAGGATGTAGAGAAAATATTCCTCATAGGTAATGGGGTTCATGGTGATGATTCCAAAACCTATAACGAGGCGATATCAGATATCGACTCTAAGAAATGGTTAGAAAAAATGAAGTCAAAAATTGACTCGATGCACTCAAACCAAGTCTAGACCTTGGTAGATCCATCAGAAGGTATAGTACCTATTATGTATAAATGGATCTTCAAGAGAAAGATTGGTGCAGATGGGAATGTGGAGACATTCAAGGCTAGATTAGTGGCAAAAGATTATAGTCAATGCGGAGGCATTGACTATCAGGATACCTTTCATCAATAGCTATGCTAAAATCCATCCACACATTGCTTGCTGTTGCAGCCTATTTCGATTATAAAATATGGCAAATGGACGTAAAAATGGCATTCTTAAATGAATATCTTGAGGAAGATATCTATATGGAACAACCCTTAGGTTTCACATCTAGTGATGATGATCGCAAGGTATGCAAGCTGCAAAGATCCATATATGGACTTAAGCAAGCATCTCAAAGCTGGAATACTCGTTTTAATGATGTGATCAAAATGTTTGGTTTCATCAAAAATGAGGAGGAGCCATGTGTCTTGAAAAAGGTCAGTGGGAGTGCTGTTGTCTTCCTCATATTATACATGGATGACATCCTCCTTATCGAGAATGATATTCCCATGTTGATCATAGTTAAAATGTGGTTATCTAAAGAATTCTCCATGAAAGACCTAGAGAAGCATCCTTTATTCTAGGAATTAAGGTCTATAGAGATAGACCGAATAGGATGCTAGGACTTTCACAGAAGATGTACATAGAGGAAGTACTAAAGAGGTTTAGTATGGAAAACTCTAAGAGGAGTTTAGTATCCTTCAGGCATGGCATTCATCTTTCCAAGAAGATGTGTCTTAGCACACCTGAGAAAATAGAATGCATGAGCAAGATCCCTTATGCTTCAACAATAGAGAGCCTCATGTATGCTATGTTATGTATACGACCTGATATAGCGCATGCCGTGAGTGTCACGAGCAGATATCAGTCGAATTCAGGTGAAGAACACTGGACTTCTGTGAAATGTATCCTTAAGTACTTAAGAAGAACTAAGGATATGTTGTTGGTCTTTGGTAATGGAGAACTCCAAGTCCAGGGGTATACAGACTCGAACTTTATGTCTGATGTAGATGATCGAAAGTCGACATCTAAAAGTCTATTTGTGTGCAATGGTGGAGCTATCAATTGGAAAAGTTTCAAATAGACAGTGATAGCAGATTTCACCATGGAAGCAGAATATATTGCTGCATCAGAAGCTACAAAGGAGGCATTCTAGTACAAAAAATTTGTTGCAAAAATTGGAGTGATGCCATTCCTCTGTACTGCGACAACAATGGCGCCATAGCCCTTGCTAAGGAGCCGAGGTCTCACCAGAAATCCAAGCACATCGAGAGGCGATATCACCTTATCCGCGATTACCTCGAGAAGGATTACGTTGAGGTCAAGAGAGTCAACTCCGTAGATAATGCAACAGACCCGCTTACAAAGCCGTTGGGCTAGCAGAAGATCGAAGCCCACCTTGAGAAGATGGGACTTAGATTTGTAGCCAATTGGCTTTAGGTCAAGTTGGAATTTGTTAGATATGTGTGTCCTAGAAGCCAGAATTGGTTGACACTTGTAATACACTTCTAAGGGTAAAATTATAATTTTGACTATAAAATAATAAAATGGATTATTTTCTATCACATAAGTGTATTTAGTGTTTGTCATACATCCCTTGAGTTAGTGGTAATCATAATTCATATTTTCAAGAGTTGAAAATTTAAGACATGAATTTTTGTTTATTAACTCATAAAATGCTACTGATCGTAGGATCACCATGAGGATGGTGATTGATCTGAAAGATTAGTATACAATCGCTTCTTTGTAGTAGATGAGTCTTAAGTCTACGGTGTAGAGACACCAGAGTGAGAGTATAGGTACTCGTTAGAGAACGAGGGTACTAAGCGTGACCATCTCGAGTAGTCATAAGGAAGTCTACCTTCTCATTGATGACTGACTCCATGTTGCAGTGGTGTGTCTGGTTTTTTGACCTGAGGTGCATCGATAGTTCATTTGAGGGTGTTATAGTTTGACTACACCATAACTTGGTGTCCCAGCCATTTGGAACCCTGAGGTGTATGTTGGCTATAGCATGTTCATTGTAGGAATTGGATTGCACCAAGATATAATCTATCAACCTCGGTGGATGAGGAGCCCTATGATGATCATGAGAATCAAGTCCATAAGCCCATGGCCATGGTAGAGAGTGAAATAATAGAAAGAGTTTCTATTAAGGTTTTCACATCGGACTTGAATAGAATGATTAAATCATGTGACAGAAATTAGGGTATGACGAGTTCACCTTAACCCTAATCTGATTGGTGCTCAAGATAGAGAAACTTAATCACACAAGTAGCTGCACCAAGAGGTTCATTTTTAGTTATGATGGGTTGCCACCATATGCTGCTAGGTGTTACTGGTGGATTTTGAGAGCAATTAGAATGATTTAGATGATCGATCATTCTAAGTTATCTGAATCAGAAGAGTTCTGATCCATTGAAAGGAGTTTCGATGATGTTGATGATGGAGATCATGACATATCCCATTACCATACAGAACTGAATCTAACTGGGTCACACAAACAAGGGTCTAGATCTAGATATCATCAATTGGACTAATCCAGTTCAATTGATTTGAATATGATTCAATTAGGTTCAAGAAAATCGTGCTAGCACACGATTGAGCCTAACGTTCTCCTTTTTCTATCATAAATGTTGTCTCAACTGAGCCAAATGAGTTTGTGCTCACTCAAGTACCTTTACCTGGTCTGATTGGAGCTTGTCCAAGTCAGAAAAGGGTTGTCTTAATTTATAAGATAAATTTGAGATAACACCTACCATTTTTCGTCACCTGCTGATTCTTGTACTTTGACTTGGTCAAATGTTGACCTTTGACTCTTGGACATCTGCCCATATGTCACGCACTTATTGGAGAGCAGATAGGAGCTTGTCCCCTCTCTAGAAATTAGAAAGAAGGGGGCATACACCTAGGATGGCATGCACCCATGGATAGGGATGCTGGAGTCCCATACGGGTGGGACTCCAGGTTGCTTCTTGGTTTCTACTTAGGTGGCCCTTGGGTATCTACTTTGACTAGTCTTAGGCACCATCTAAGAATGAACCTATGGGTTTCTCATCTGATTGGATCAGGTAATATCATCCCACCAATCAGATTTAGATCTGATTGCACGAAGCAACATGATTGGCCGAGGTGATGCAGCACCGCATGGCATAGCAGAGTCTATAAAAAGACCCTGTCTGCACCCACTTTAGGGACTTCTCCTCCAAGCCATGCCCCAAGGCTGCCCCTCTCCCTTCTCCATGCCACCATTTCGCCCTCTCCCTCCTCTCCATGCCCAAGGATGTTGGGTCTTCAGATTAGAGCGAGTCTGGTAAGGAAAGGCTGACGAAAAAGGAAGAAGGCAGCACTCCTGCAAAGATGATGGATGATCTTCAGAAGAAGTTTTGAAGATCCTCTAAATCAGATCCAGATCTAATTTTTAGAGAAAAAAAAATGAAGGAGAAGATCTCCAGATCCAGCTCGAGTGGATACGGTTAGAGGCCAGGCGCTTGCATGGCTAGATCCAGAACCTTAGGGCTTCGACAAGATCATCAATGGGTAATTAGATTATCCAGAATCAAGGTAAAATTAATTCAAAATTAATTTAATTTTATTTTCTTATTTATCAGATCATAAAATCAAATCTGAAAAGTGTCAGATCTGATTAGGATCTAAGAGGTGATTTTTGAAATATGCATCTCGATCCAATCAGATCTGAATGAACCTGACCCGAGAAATCAAGATTTCTCTTCAAGGACTTCGGCTATCAATACCTTCCTTCATAATCAACTTGTTCAAGTTCTTAAATATTTTCTTTGCCACCATGGCACCAAACTCCTTTAGGTTTCGTGGTGCGAAATTTGTCATCGTCGGAGAAGCACTGGAGTTGGAGAAGACGAGATCGCCATCGGTGATCTGCAAAATAAGTCTCATCCAGAGCCTTGGGGTGGCTTCGATAAGATGCCCCGACGATCAAGTCAGCTCTTTCGACCAACAAAAATGAAGGAAAAATCCTAATTTTTCAAGGTCAGGTTCGTTCAGATCTGATTGGATCGAGAGGCATATTTCAAAAATTTCCTCTTAGATCCTAATCTGATCTGATTTTATGATCTGATAAGCAAGAAAATTAAATTAAATTAAATCTAAATTAATTTTACCTCGATTCTGGGTAATTTAATTATCCATTGATTATCTTATTGATTGCCTGAGATTCTGAATCTAGCCACACAAGTGCCTGGCCTCTACCGATATTCAGTTGGGCTAGATCTGGAGATTTTTTCCTTTTCTATTTTTCTCCAAAAATCAAATCTGGATCTGATTTGGAGGATCTTCGAAACTCCTTTCGAAGATCAGTAGTCGTCTCTGCAATAGTGCTGCCTTCTTCATTTTTCATCAGCCTTTTCTTGCCTAAATCGCACTAATCTAAAGCCCAACTATCCTTGGGCATGGAGAGGAGAGAGATGGCCTGAAGGTAGCATTGAGAAGGGAGAGAGATGGCCTTGGGGCATGGCTAAGAAAAATTCTATGAAAGTTGGGCGTAGATAGGTCTTTAAACAGACCCTGCTGCGCCATGCAGTGCCACATCACCTCGGCCAATCACATTGCCTCATTCAATCAGATCTAAATTTGATTGGTGGGATGACATCACCTGATCCAATCAAATGGGAGCCCCATAGATTCATCCTAAGGTGGCACCTAAGACTGATCAAAGTCTATAGGTGAGGGTCATCTAGTTTGAATCCAAGAAGCAACCCAGAGTCCCATCCGTATCCCATGCCATATTGCCTCTCCCTCCTTCTCCATGCCACCCTCTAGTCCTCTCTCTCCTCTCCATGCCCAAGGGCTTTTTGGGCATGAACAAGGTGTGATCCAAGCAAGTGAAAGGCACTAGAAAAGGAAAAAGGCAGCACTGCTGCAAGAGACAACAGTTGTTTTTCAAAAGCAGTTTTGAAGACCTTCAAGATTAGATCTAGATCTAATTTTTGGAGGATTGATTGAGAAGAAGAAGATCTCCAGATCCAGCCTGAGTGAATATCGATAGAGGCCAGGCACTTTCATGTTAACATCCTGAACCTCAAGCAAACATCAGAATCATCATAGGGTAATTGGATTATCCAAAACAAAAGTATAATTAAATTAGATTTAATTTTAATTTTAATTTTTATTATTAGATCAGTAAGATCAAATTTGAGGATTCTTAGATTTAATTAGAATTTTAGAGAAAAAAATTTTAAAATATTCCTTCTGATCTAATCAGATCTGAATGAATCTAACCTAAAAAAAAGGCTTTTTACTTCAATTGGTATCAGAGCTAGGTTTCATAATTCATTAGATCTAATTTTAATTTATTTTTAATTTAATAATTAGATAATTTTAGATATCACATTAGATATGATTAGATCTAAAATTAAAAAAATAAAAATTAAATAATTTAGATCTAAGATGTATGAGATGCATGACTAAACTAGGAATAGAATTTTTCTATGTGTAGTCTAGCATGATCATAATTTTAATTTAATTAATTATAATTTTTAAATCTATTTATTTATAATTTTTTAATATTATAAATATTATAATTAGATCTAAAAAATAAATAATAAATTTATTTAATTTTTTCATATGAGATATGATAGATGCATGTTTAGACTAGTTGTAGAATAGTTCTACAAAATTATCTAGAATAAATTTTAATTTGATATGATCAAATTTAAATCTTATTTTTTAGATGTTTATGAGATAATTTAAATCTAAAAACTTGCATGATATGATACATGAGATATATGCAAAATATATTTTTAGTTAGATCAATTTTTATATATGTGATATATGATGTAGATTTAACTAGTTTTGTAGATTTATTATCTTTCTGATTAAGGCATTCTCCTTAGCCATCCGATCATAAGAATGAAGTAGAGTTTAAAGGCCCTCTCCTACCATTCGATGGGGTGTTCTTATGGTGTGTAAGGGTGCTGCACATTCGTCCTTAATCAAAAATCAAAAACTTATTTTCTACAAAACCTAAGATCCTGAAACCCTAGGATTTTATATACATGTTTTGTTTATGAATCCTAAACTTAATTGAGAATTAAGATTATGAAATATATTAGGTCTAAAATTAAGAATTTTCAAATCTAAGACATATTCATAAAATTGAGTTTGAGCTTGGGTAGCTCAATTAGGTCTAGTGGTTGATCAAACTGAATCAAGAGTTAGTTAGGTGGGATCAAGAGTACTTAAATTGACCAGCCTAATAGGAATAAGTCTGGATCAAGATCGAGTCACATGAGTGATCGATCAACTTAAGACCTAATTAGGCTCAGTGGTTAGAGTTTGGATTGTAGGCGCACCCGATTGGTTTTGGCTCAATAATTTGGTGTCTATGGTAAGTT
This sequence comes from Cocos nucifera, assembly GCA_006176705.1. NCBI lineage: Eukaryota > Viridiplantae > Streptophyta > Magnoliopsida > Arecales > Arecaceae > Cocos > Cocos nucifera. The sequence continues at coordinate 87,163 of QRFJ01006096.1, read as the reverse complement.
TCGCAGATACGATCGATTGATTTTTAATTGGAAGCTACTCAACTTGAATGCATTCTTATCAAGTTAATGGCATATCTCTTCCACCGATCTCACTTACATGGCCATATTTATCGATCCAGTTCTGATCTAAGGTAGCTAACAATCCAAGCTGACCCATGCCACTAGGTTAGTCATAATGATTATGGCTATATAAAGTCAAGTTTAAAGAGACCTAAATCAAATCTTCCTAAGAAAAGATTAAGTTTATGGTCTTCCACCATTGTAGATGTGCAGGCCCATCCCGGGGTTGATTATTGTTGGTTGATCACAGTGGTTCAGTTGGACTGGAAAGACGTAATCATGTCTATTAGACATTGGATGCTATGAGCTGGAGGATGGATTGGGCTCAATATGTCTGAAATGGTGAGAGACCCAATTAGAAATTCAATCTATGCAAATGGTGGGTCTGATTTAACTAATGAGTGGATCAATATTCTGAGCATGATGAAATTCATGAATTAGAGATCAAGTCTGGGTACACTATGATTAGAGAATCATTGGACAAGAGTTATTCACTCATTGACTAACCCGTCACTAATAACTGTTAGGTGAGATGATGAGTTAGTTGGTGGGACTACACCAACCACTAAAAATTAGTAATCATGAAGATTTTTGCATCTCTACAGAAAAAGTATAGGGATCTAAAAAAATAGTGAAAGCTAATTTATTTAAAAATTAAATCCCTAAAAAAATTGGTCAAGCCTTAATTACAAAATCTAACTAAAAATTTTGACTCTCTATAGGAAAAGAAAAATGTCTACGTCCAACCCACTAGCCTGTATCCTGGACACCCATAGACTGATTGGACCGAATTACAAGGATTGACTCAGAAACTTCAAAATTATTTTAGGTTTTGAGAAGATGATTCATGTATTGGGTCAGGATCCCCCCATCTTACCAACTCGTTCATCTACTGAATAGAGAGCATCTCTTGATAAGTGGATGGATGAAGATAATAAGATCAGATACTACATGTTGGGCTCGATGTTTGATGAGCTTCAGCACCAACATGAAGATATCAAGATTGCCCATCAAATGTTGGCTCACTTGCATGAGTTATTTGGTGAATAGAGTCGCATAACCAAATATCACATCACTAAACGACTGTTTAAGGCTAAAATGCATGATAGACAGTCAGTCCAAGATCATTATCTGATGATAATCAAGGACTTGGAAGAGCTTGAGAAGCTTGGAGTGATGTTAGATCAGGATCTATAGAATGATATAATTCTGCAATCCTTGACTGATGTGTATGGGCAGTTCATCATGAACTACCATATGCATAAACTTCAGAATACTCTGACCGAGCTTATGAATATGCTGGTTACTGCTGAGCTTTCTATGAAATATTCTAAAGGCTCAGTACTTGCTATGGAATGGACTTCTTCCAAGAGAAAGTCTTTTGGAAAAAAGAAAAAGTCAGTGAAAAAGTAGAAGATGGAAGGTGGAAAGAAAAAGAAGGTAGAGCTGAAGAAGAAAGCAACTGACAAAGAAAAGTATTTTCATTATAATACTAACGGCCACTGAAAGTGGAACTGCCCTACACACCTAGCCATCCTAATAAATAAGAAGGAGACAGATCCTTTTGGAGGTATGCTCGTCATTGAATCTAACCTTACGGTTTTTTTTGCATCCAGTTCGGTGCTTGACTCTGGTTCTAGTGCTCATTTGTGCACTTCCATGTAGGATCTTGAGAATAGCAGAAGGCTGAAGGATGGTGAGATGATCCTATGCATTGAAAATAGAGCAAGGGTTGCTGTTGTGGCTGTGAGAATCTACCCTCTTCGACTACCATCTAGCTTAAATTTAGTACTTAAGGATTGTTATTATGTGCTTGCTGCAAGTAGAAATTTGATTTCTATTTTATGTTTAGCATAAGAAGGCTATGTAATTAGTTTTCTTAAGGACCATTATAATATTCTTTATGAAAAAAATAAAATTACAAGCAGTTTTCTTATTAACGGTCTCTACCAGTTACATATTGATGTATCTATATTTAATATCGAGCAAAATGTAAATGCCATAAGATCAAAATGATCCAGGGATAGTCCAAATGATAGGTATCTATGGCACCTAAGGCTAGGTCATATAGCAGAAGATAGAATTAATAAATTGGAGAAAATTAGACTATTGAATTCGTTGACTTCTGAGTCATATCCAATTTGTGAATCATGTCTTCATGACGAAATGACCATGCTCCCATTTGTAGGACATGGGGAAAGGGCCGCGAAACTACTTGCCTTAGTACATACTGATGTGTGCGGCCCATTTGATGTGCCGGCTAGAGGCAACTTTGTCTACTTCATAACCTTTATCGATGATTTGTCTCGATATGGGTATGTGTATCTTATGAGACACAAGTCTGAAGTCTTTGAAAAGTTTAAGGAATTCAGACATGAAGTTGAAAAGCAAACTAAAAAATTCATTAAGATTCTTCGATCAGATCAAGGAGGTGAATGCCTTAGTCGGGAATTTCAAGACTATCTCAAGCAATATGGCATAGTCTCTCAATGGACTCCACCTGAAATACCTCAACTCAATGGAGTTTCAGAATGGAGAAATTCTATTAGATATGGTCCGATCCATGATGAGCTTCATAGACCTTTCTGATTTTTTTTGGGGACATAGTCTGTTAACTGCTATATATTTACTGAATAGGATTTTCTCTAAAACCATTTCACCACACCGTATGAGATATGGCATGGTAAGAAATCATGTCTGAGCCATCTCAGAATTTAGGATTATCTGACTCATGTCAAAAGACAACAAAAGGATAAGTTAGACTATAGGTCCTTTAGAGCTCGATTCATAGGATATCCTAAAGAGTTATTAGGATATTATTTCTACATTCCAGAAGACCATAATGTGATTATGAGTCAGCATGCCATCTTTCTTGAAAAATAGTTTATTCAAGATGGTGGCATTGGAAAGTAGATCAAGCTCGAGGAGAAAATCTCACAAGAGCTACGAGCTATGGACCCTATGGAACCAAATCAGGTTGAGCCAATACAATCACTACCCCTTCCATCTTGTAGATCGAAAAGAGCTTTTCATCCTCCTGAGAGGTACTTAGATACTATTTTAGAGGAAGTAGAGAAAATGTTCCTCATAGGTAATAGGATTCATGGTGATGATCACAAAACCTATGATGAGATGATATCGGATATCAACTTCAAAAAATGGTTAGAGGCAATGAAGTCAGAAATTGACTCGATGCACTCAAACCAAGTCTGGACCTTGGTAGATCCACCTAAAGGTATAGAATCTATTGGGTGTAAATGGATCTATAAGAGAAAGATTGGTGTAGATGGAAATGTTGAGACATTTAAAGCTAGATTAGTGGCAAAAGGGTATAGTCAGCATGAAGGAATTGACTATCAGGATATCTTTTCGCCAGTAGCCATGTTAAAATCCATCCACACATTGCTTTCTATTGCAGCTTATTTCAATTATGAAACATGGCAAATAGATGTGAAAATGACATTCTTAAATGGATACCTTGAGGAGATATCTATATGGAACAGCCACTAGATTTCACATCCAGTGATATTGATCATAAAGTATGCAAGCTGTAAAGATGCATATATGGACTTAATCAAGTATCTCGGAGCTGGAATACTCATTTTAATGATGTGATCAAATTATTTGATTTCATCAAGAATGAGGAGGAACCATGTATTTTCAAAAATATTAGTGGGAGCACTATTGTCTTCCTCGTACTATATGTAGATGATATCCTCCCTATTGGGAATAATATTTTTATGTTGACCATAGTTAAAATATGGTTATCTAAATAATTCTCCATGAAAGACCTAGGAGAAGCATCCTTCATTCTAGGAATTAAGATCTATAGAGATAGACCGAATTGGATGTTAGGTCTTTCACAGAAGATGTATATAGAGCAAGTGCTAAAAAGGTTTAGCATAGAAAACTGCAAGAGCAGATTGGTACCCTTCAAACACGGCATTCATCTCTCCAAGAAAATGTGTCCCAACACACCTGAGGAGATTGAATGCATGGGGAAGATCCGTTATGCTTCAGTAATAGGGGCCTCATGTATGCCATGTTATATACACGACCTGATATAGCTATGCTATGAGTGTCACGAGCAGATATCAATCAAATCCAGGTGAAGAACACCAGACTTCTGTGAAATGTATCCTTAAGTACTTGAGAAGAACTAAGGATATGATGTTGGTTTTTGGTAATGGAGAACTCTAAGTGTAGGGGTATATAGACTCAGATTTTATGTCCAATATAGATGATCGAAAGTCGACATCTGGGAGTCTGTTTGTGTGTAATGGTGTTGCTGTCAATTGGAATAGTTTTAAGCAAACAATGATAGCAGATTCCACCATGGAAGCAGAGTACATCATTGCATTAGAAGTTACGAAGGAGGCATTCTAATATAAGAAGTTTGTTGCAGAGATCGGAGTGATGCCATCGGATGCCATTCCTCTATACTGCAACAATAATGGCATCATAGCCCTTGCTAAGGAGCCGAGGTCTCATAAGAAATCCAAGCACATCGAGTGGTGATACCACCTCATCTATGATTACCTTAAGAAAGGTTACATCGAGGTCAAGAGAGTTGACTCCGCAGATAATGCGGCAGACCCACTTACAAAGCTATTGGGCCAGTAGAAGATCGAAGCCCACCTTGAGAAGATGGGACTTAGATTTGTAGCCAATTGGCTTTAGGTCAAGTGGGAGTTTGTTAGACACTTGTAATACACTTCTGAGGGCAAAATTATAATTTTAACTATAAATAATAAAATGGATTATTTTGTATCATAGTGTGTATTTGAAAGTATCTGTGATACATCCCTTGAGTTAATGGTAATGATAGTTCATATTTTCAAGAGTTGAAAACTTAAGACATGAATTTTCATTATTAACTCATAAAATGCTCCTGATCGTAGGATCATCATGAGGATGGTGATTCATCTGAAAGGTTGGTGTACGATCACTTTTTTATGGATAGATGAGTCTTGAATTTATGGTCTAGAGATACTGGAGCGAGAGTACAGGTACTCATTAGAGAACAAGGGCACTGAGCGTGACCACTTTGAGTAGTCATAAGGAAGTCTATCTTCTCGTTGATGACTAGCTCAAAGCTACAGTGGTGTATCTACTTCTCTGATCCGAGGTGCATCGATAGTTCACCTTGAGGATGTTATAGTTTGACTATACCAAAACTTGGACTCTTAGCCATTCGAAATCCTGAGGTGTATGTTGGCTATAGCTTGTTCATTATAGAAATTGGATTGCACCAATAGGAGATCTATCTACCTTAGTAGATTAGGAACAGCCCTATGATGATCATGAGAATCAAGTCCATAAGCCCATGGCCATGGCAGAGTGAAATAATAGAAAGAGTTTCTATTAAGATTTTTCACATTGGACTTGAATCGAATGATTAATTCATATGATGAAAATTAGGATTTGACGAGATCACCTTAAACCTAATCTGGTCGGGGCTCAAGATAGAGGAACTTAATTACATAGGTAACTGCACCAAGATTTGCTTTTAGTTCTGATGGATTGCCACCATATGCTGCTTGGTGTCACTGGTGGATTTTGGGAGCAATTAGAATGATTTGTATGATCGATCATACTAGTTGTCTGAATAAAAAAAGTTCTGATTCATCGAAAGGTATTTTGAAGATGTGGATGATAGAGATTGCGACATATCCCATTACCATATGGAATATAACCTAATTGGATCACATAAATAAGGGTTTAGATCTGAATATCATCAATTGGACTAACCCAGTTTAATTGATTTGAATAAGATTCAATTAGGTTTAAGAAAATCATGCTAACACACGATTGAGCCTAATGTTCTCCTTTAATAAGCATTAAAGCTTGTCTCGACTGAGCTAAATGTATTTGGACTCACTCAGAAACTTTTACTTGGTCTGACTGGAGCTTGTCTAGGTTAGAAAAGTATTATCTTAATTTATGAGATAAATTTGAGACAACACCTACCATTTTTCGTCATCTACTAAATCTTATTTTTGGACATTGGTCAAATGTTGACCCTAAATACTTAGACATCTGTCCATGTGTCATGCACCCATAGGAGAGTACCTGAGGACTTGTCCCCAACTAAAAAGTAGATAGGAATGGGGTGCATGCCTAGGGAGGCGTGCACCCCATGAGGATAAAAGATGGAGTTCTATATAGATGGGACTCCAGGTTGCTTCAAAATTGGATGGCACCAAGAAGTCTTGTTTGACCCAGTCTTGGCGCCACCTTAGGAGGGTTTTGAGGGTCTCTCATATGATTGGATTAGATGATGTCATCCCACTAATTAGATTTAGATCTGATTGCACAAAGGGCTATGATTGGCCAGGATGATGTGGCACTGCATGGCACAGTAGGATCTATATAATCCCTAACTGCACCTAGAATTTAATGCTTTTGCCTTTAGCCCATGCCACATAGCCTCTCTTCCTCCTTCTCCACACCACCCTCTGGTCCTCTCTCTCCTCTCCATGTCCAAGGGCTTTTTGGGCATGAACAAGGTGTGATCCAAGCAAGTGAAAGGCACCAGGAAAGGAAGAAGGCAACACTACTGCAAGAGACAATGGTTGTTCTTCAAAAATAGTTTTGAAGATCTTCAAGATCAGATCTAGATCTAATTTTTGGAGGATTAATTAAGAAGAAGAAGATCTTCAGATCCTGCCTGAGTGGATACCGGTATAGGTCAGGCGCTTGCATGGCTACGTCCAGAACCTCAGGCAAACATCGAGATTATCATAAGATAATTGGATTATCCAAAATAAAGGTATATTTAAATTAGATTTAATTTTTATTTTTATTTTATTATCAGATTAATAAGATCAAATTTAAGGAGTCTCAGATCTGATTAGAATCTTAGAAATTTTTTTTTTAAAATATCCCTCCTGATCCAATCAGATCTGAACGAACCTGATCTGAAAAATAAGACTTTTTTCTTCATATATATATTAGAAATTCCTACCTGATCTGATGTATGATGGAGAGTCCCATTGGATTTAGACTCTATTATCAAGAGTTTTATTGGACTAAAACTCTATGATCGAGAGTCCTACTGCATTGAAACTCTAAGTCCTATTTCTCTAGAACTTTGTGATTAAAAGTCCTACCGATTTGGGACTTGATGATCATGAGTTTCACTTATTTGGGATACTAGGGTCAAGAGTCCCATTAGTTTGGGACTCTTCGATCAAGAGTTTTATTTGGATGGGACTTTGTTATCCCAACATCCACTAGATTTAGACTTTATATTTATGAGAGATTTAATTAGTGATTTGATTACTAATTAACATAATTTGATTGAGTGATGAATTTTGGATCAAGTCCAATTGAATTGGATTCAATTGGTTTTGACCTGATTAGGTTATGAGATGATCTAATCACCAAAGTGGTTTATTCCCTGATTTGATCAGTTAATAAGATTGCGATGTTGTCGTTAAGATACCATATTTATCAATTTAATCTGACTTCTTAAAATAATTAAAAATACGTAGATAGCAGTGAGTCGGATCGAATCCACAAGAAAGGTAGTATTTTAGATTTGAAATCTTTTAATTTTTAAAAATAAAAAGTAAAAAAATTAAAAATAGAATTTGAAGTCAGAAATTAAAAATTAAAATTATGAAGTAAAAATTAAATTATGCAGAAAAGTAAACTTGGTACTAAGATCTACTAGTTAGATCTTAGCATCTACTTGCAGTAAAATAAAGAGCAATAATTAAAGTACTAAAATTAAATTATAATAAGAATAAAGAGCATAAAAATAAATATTATATTAATTAAATATTTATAATTTAAATACATAAAATTAAAAAAAAAATTTAAAATAGGCTGACCTCTAATCTTGAATCAGCATCGACAGAAAGATGATGTAGAAGCCTAGCTCTTCCTCTCGATACCAATTGCCTCGAAGCAGCCATTAACCAAAGCCCGGCTCTATCCTATATGAAAGCTTTACCTTAACCGAAGACACTGAATTCTAGAGGCCTGGGGTCCAATTTATAGAGCTAGGAGGATTGGAGGATTTTCTTTTAGGCAATGTGAGACTAAGGAACATTTTAATCATCAAAATAGGAAGAAATCCCAATGAAAATTAGATTAAAATAGCTTCTGGACAAATCTGATGAAGTTTGGTGAAATCTGGCCATTTAATCGAAATCCAACAGACCAAAGATCATCAAAATTAGATGTGAATCAGCCCAGATCAGGTCGGATTAAATTTTGACTATTGATCGTGCATTGATAGAGAAAATCTGGCCACTGATTGCACATAGGGTGTTCTGATCACCTTCGAGAGCATCTTGGACCATCGGATCATGGGCGGCATCAAGCGCTACCATCGGATGGTGCAGATAAAGCTGATAGAGTTTGAATTAAACCCAAAAATCCTCACAACCATCTGATCTTGATCGTAAGTGACTACAGCCATTCGATCGTGTACTTACTATTCCCATGGACTGTATGGACCGGCCTCACCGCATACTGCAACCAATCAGTGCCTCTTTTCATCAAGTGAAAAGATCAAAATGCCCTTTGAGCTACAATGAATTTTCTATAAACCTTTAAGGGTCTTGGTCCACCATGTGTCACTCTGTGATTCATCGGTTGTCGCTGAGCTGGCGGTCTATGCTTGATTTCGTGGATCGGCTGGCTGGCTAGTTAGGTTTGAGTCGACTTGGTCAGCACGGTAGCTTGGCTAGCTAACTAGATGCATTTGGATGCATCGGCTAATATGGCACGATGGCTTAAGCTGGCTGAGCCATATGTTATTTTGTATTTAATTTTTATTTATTTTATTTCTTTAGAAATTCATATCTTCTCCATTTTAGCTCTATTTTATTCGAAACTTATTTTGTTATGATAAAAAAAATAAACTCTTTCCATTGATAATAAAATTTTATTTTTTATTTTTATTATTTTTAATTAATTTTTTAATTAATAAAAATATGAATTTCTTAAAAATCTATATCAATTAATTATTAATTTTTAAAAATAAATATAAATTAATTGATAAATTGATGCTTTTATGGGTAAATTTATGTTACTTATCACACCCCTCCAACTTAAGCTTTGCTCATCCTCGAGTAAAGAAAGAATTTAGTTTTAAAATTTTAGAGTTTCAAATTTTACCTAAGCAGTTTTTAAAATGGCCATTGATATTCAGTAGAGCTTAAATGAGATATATCATTAGGATATTAATACTTATCAATATAAAAATTAAGTAAAGAACACTCAATTTTTTTGAATTTTTTCAAAATTATGTACCTTTATCTTTGAATTGTCTAAACTTTCATATGGACAAGTACATTATTATTTTCATCTTTTATTTATTATTATTATTATTATTATATTGCCTATATTTTGATGCAAATATCATTGCTTACTTAGGTAATGGAACCTGATTACTCGATGAAAAATCAATGTATTTCTTTTTTAACGTTGTACCACTAATGAATGCCTTAACTCCTTAAGCTTTCTATTTGATTCATGTAGCGAGTCTTGGGCCAATGACTTCCAAACTAGTTGGCTTTAGGGCACTAGGTATAGAATACCCCTTGGGCTTACTAGCTCGAACTAAATAGGCTACGAGTTAAGACTAGCTTTACAACGAGCTTCTTCATTCTTTCCATATTTTGATACAAAACTCAATGCTTGCTTAGGAAAAGAGGCTCGATTACTCAGTGAGAAGTACTTAGAAACTATTTTATTTAATTTTTAAATTTTTTTTAATATGAAGAAACATATAGTTACCCTACATAAGCTCATAAAAAGTAAACTTTTTTTTTTATGCTAGTAGAAAAAATTAGAAATGCTCCAAGAAATTTTTTTTTATGTTCTAGACTTAACTCTTTATTGGATTTTCTTAATACTTAATTCCTCAATATCTCATAAATTCTCTGATCTATGCATTAATTTTATTTTAAAAATGCTTAGTTCAATTTGATTATTAAGGATAATCAGGTGTCTAACTACTAAACACTAACTTCTTTTGAGGACTTAAATAAGTTTAAAATTTTATTATTCTCCCCCTCCTCCAACTTAATCGACATTGTCCTCAATGGAGAAGAAAAAAGAAAGGGTATAATAAAGAATGGGAAAGAATACACCTAATTTAATGTATTTGGTCCAGCATGTCCCTTTGAAAATTTAAGCTCTCCCTCCAACTTTATTCAAGATGACCTAAAAAGAAAATAAACTATAAATCAGATGCAAAAAAACTAAATATTAGGTTGCCTCCCAACAAGCGCTAAGTTTACCATCTTCAGCTAGACACAACGCAGCTTACCTATCCTATATCAAATATTGGATTGACAAATTTCAATGATTTTGGATTACCAATCTCAAGAAGATAGTTTATTATCCCATTATTGATATATTCATTGTTAATTTTGAGAATATAGTTTGTGACCCCATTCTCAAATCCTTATTTTTTAAGAATTTCTCCTATTTGTTCATCTAAAATACTCAAGAATTGAGTTTTTGGGTTAGGAGTTGAGTTTAATGCACTGGGTACTGGAAGGAGGACTAAAAATGGTTTTAATTCTGGAGGTAAATTAATATGATCTTGCTTAAATAACTCTATTGACACTTCATTACATGCCCCTTAATTTTTGTAAGAAGAATCGGCTTTTAGGGTTGATGAAAATAGGACATTAGATTTATAAGTCTCAGATAAATCATCTATTCTCTTTTTTTCTTTATCTATCTTATTTAAATTAGAACTAGCATCAGTACTAATTCTTGGCTTGGATTCTTCTATGCGGTTAGCTTTAGTGCTAACCTATTCCTCTAAATTTTTATTTTGGCTAGCATCAATACTAGCCTCTCTCACTTGATCATGGTATGGGTCCATAAGAATCTTATAGCTTTTAAGTTTAAGAATTACTTTGGCATACTCAAATTGGGGATTCTTAAGTGAGACATTAAATTGATAACTTGGTCCAAGTGGTTGGTGGACATTAGGTGGATTGTTTGAAATTGGTAGGCTCGATAGTTGATCTAGTTTTCTCCTCGTATTAGACTCAACTAATTATCCTATTTGAGCTTCTAGCTTGGTGATAGATTCTTGTTGAGTCAAAATTAACTGTTAAAGTTGGTTAAATCTATGATCGACTAGATTGATCTATTGAGGAGGTGGATATGATGGTTGGTTGTTATATGATGGCTAAGTAAACTGACTAGGCTGATCATTATTATAGGCATAGTTTTAGTATTGGAGCCTATTTTGATAGTTTTGGATAGGTAAAATTTTGATCTGAGCTTGTGTCTGTTGACGTATCCAAGAAAAATTATGGTGGTTGCTCCAATCAGAGTTATATGAATTTGAAAATGGGTCATTAATCAATTTGGAGTAACCTTGAGCAGCTTGGACTTGTTCTTGGATAAAAGATAAAAATTGTGCAGCCATAGGATATTTACTTACATGGTAGATTGGGCTAGTGTAGATTGAACAAATCTCTTGATAATTAGAAGGTAATATGAATTATACAGGAGATTATTGATCGAGGGTTAGGAATGGATCTAATTTTTGGGCAAGAAGATCAACTTTATCTAATTTTTAGACTATTAGATTTAGGTCAGCCATTTGATTATCAGGTTTAATATTAATCAGTCATTCAATTAAGTTCAACTAAATCAAAAAAAGTGATTTTCTATCATGAATATGTTAGTGTAATCCTAATGTATGGTTCAAATTTTTTTAGAATTTTTTTTATAAAATTTTTTATTATTTTTTAATTATTTTTATTTTTTTATTATTTTTTAAAAATATTTTTAATTTTTTAAATACTTTTTTATTATTTTATTTAGTTAATTATTACTTTTAATTTAATTATTATTTTTAATAATTTTTTAGTTAGTTTAATTTAATTTAATTTTTATTTTATTTTATTTTATTTTTAAAGAAAAAAGAAGAAAAAAAAGAGTTCTAAAGAAGAAGTCCTAAGGAGTCCTAGGCTAAGAAGGAAGAAGAATTAATTTTAATTAGTGATAATGTTGGTTAGCAATCAAGTTGGTCAATCAATCCTGATTAAGAATTATCCTAGATCTAGACAGCTCCTAACTGCCAAGATCATCCTCGAGCCCTCCAAGTGTAGGATCAGCCAATCAACTGGCTAGGTAAGTGTAAGGTTGGTGGAAGTCCCACCATTGCTTACCTTAGACACCAATTATGCTTGGCCAAGTAAGCTAATGGAACCAATTAAGTAACCACCTTCCTTGAGGCCCAGTCATCCCTGAACCACTTGCCCAGACACCAATTAAATTAACTAACCCTAACCTGGTCTAACTTTTAGGATTCTTTATCCTAATGAGCTCAAGTTCTTAGGACTGATGTCTAATTGATTTTAAAATTAAAGGCTTGGGTTAATGCAATATGAGGGTTGGTTGTTTGTGGGCTAAGAAAGGGTAATCAAATCTCCATCTCATCTTGTTTAATGGGTTGTGCCCTTAAATTGATTCAAAGATGCATATGCACAATCACTTTCAACAAGGAATTCTATGCAACTAAAGTAGATGCATGAAATTGATTAAACTTGAGAGATTACCTTGTCTTCAATGATCATCAAAAAATAAAATTAAAAACTAATGTGATGAATGCTCTAAGCAGTTATGGTTTTTACTCTTATCATGAAGCTTTTAATTAGGTTTAAGTGGATATTTTTTAAATTAATTTAAAAATAAAATAAATAATAATAAAAAAAATTAGGTTTAGAATTGATCTCACCAAACAAGATTATATGCTTTCTTTTTTTTCTTTTTTCTATTTTTTTTCTATAAAATAAATAAATAAAAAGTTAGTAAGCAATATTTATAAAAATAAATAAAAAAATAAAAAAATATTTATAATTTATTTATAAAAAAATTAAAAAATTAAAAATTTTAATTTTCATGTCTTTTCCAACAATGGTGCTAAAAATTTGATAAGAGCGCGATGTTATCGTTACAACACCATGTTTATAAATTTAATCCAACTTCTTAAAATAATTAAAAATATGTAGATAGCAGTGAGTCGGATCGAATCCACAGGGAAGGTAGTATTTTAGATTTAAAATCTTTGATTTTTAAAAAAAATAATTTAAAAATAGAATTTGAAGTCGAAAATTAAAAATTAAAATTATGAAGTGATAATTAAATTATGTAGAAAAATAAACTTGGTACTAAGATCTACTAGTTAGATCTTAGTATCTACTTATAGTAAAATAAAGAGCAATAATTAAAATATAGAAATTAAATTATAATAAAAATAACATAAAATTAAGGAGCATAAAAATAAATATTGCATTAATTAAAAGTTCATAATTTAAATACATAAAATTTAAAAAGAAAAAAAAAATAAGATAGGCTAATCTCTGATCTTGGATCGGCGTTGGCAGAAAGATAGTGTATAAGCCCAGCTCTTTCTCTTAGCACCAGTTATCTCGAAGTAGCCATTAACCAAAGTCTAGCTCTATCCTGTACCAAAGCTTCACCTTAATCGAAGACACTGAATTCTGGAGGCCTGGGATCCAATTTATAGAGCTAGGAGGATTGGAGGATTTTCTTCTAGGCAATGTGGGACTAAGGAACATTTTAATCATCAAAATAGGAAGAAATCCTAATGAAAATCAGATTAAAACAACTTCTAAATGAATCTGGTGAAGTTTGATAAAATCTGGCCATTTAATAAAAATCCAATAGATCAAAAATCATCAAAATCGGATGTGTATCAGCCCAAATCAAGTTGGATTAAATTCTAGCTATTGATCTCGCATTGACAGAGAAAATCTGGCCGCTGATTGCATGTAGGGTGTCCTGATCACTATCAGGAGCATCCTGGACTATCGGATCATGGGCGGGATCGAGTGCTATCATTGGATGGCACAGATGAAGCTGATAGAGTTTGAATTAAACCTAAAAATTCTCACGGTCATCCGATCTTGACTGCAGCCATCCGATCATGCACTTACTATTCCCATGGACTGCGTGGACCGGCCTCATCGCACATCGCAACTAATCAGCGCCTCCTTTCATCGATTGAAAAGACCAAAATGCCTTGTGAGTGGTGATGGACTTTTTGTAAACCCTTTAAGGATCTTGGTCCATCATGTGTCACTCCATGATTTGTTAGTTGTCGCTGAGCTGGCAGTCTACGTCTGATTTTATGGACCATTGGTTGGCTAGCTAGGCTTGAGTCAACTTGGTCAGCGTGCCGACTTGGCTGGCTAGCTAGGTGCATTTGGATGCACCAGCTGATATGGTGCAGTGGCTTGAGCTGGCTGAGCCGTATGTTATTTTTATTTAATTTTTATTTATTTTATTTCTTTAGAAATTCATATCTTCTCCGTTTTAGCTTCGTTTTGTTCAAAACTTATTTCATTGTGATAAAAAAAATAAGCTCTTTCTATTGATGATAAAATTTTATTTTTTTATTTTTTTTATTTTTTTAATTAATAAAAATATGAATTTCTCAAAAATATATATCAATTAATTATTAATTCTTAAAAATAAATATAAATTAATTGATAAATTGATGCTTTTATAGGTGAATTTATGATACTTATCAAGAGTTGAGCTTAATTAATTCTTAATTTAATTATATTTTAATTAAATTTAATTAAGTCTAAATGAGTTGGATTTAATCTGATCTAATTGGGTCTAAGCAAAATGATTTGGATTGAGTTTAATTGGACAAGGTTGTTTTAACACTAGTTTGACTAGTCTTCTCCCTAGCACCACCTAGACTTGTGCCTATCCTATTTTCTATGAGAATTTGTTTCTCGTGAAACCTTCTTCATGCATAGAGGGTGCACGCCCAGCTTTCTCATGCCCCTAGTGGATAGGATCAGGTGGTTTTGAGTTTAAATTCAAATCATCTTTGAATTTGAATTGACAACCAACCTGATCTCATCCCTCCATGCGGTGTCAATGCAGAATAGTGCGCATTAAAAGGAAATTTTTCCTAGGGCATACACACATCTAGAGGAGTGAGAAAACCTTGCATGAGCCCCTAGTGCATGAGAGAAAAAAATTCAAAATTTCCCATGAGAAAGAAAGAAAATAGAGAGAGGTGCAGGGTCTGGATGAGTGCTACCCTAGGGTTTCGGCTTAGGATGTTGGTAGAATGTTTTTGAGTTCTGAGCATCAAAAACTAGCAAAAATTTTATGAGAGCCTCCTCTACCTCTCTCCTACCTCTACTAGTTATTTGGAGTGTCCAAAAGGTCCATGGAAGGAGATCAAAGCAGTTTGATCAAGATCAGCCGTCAAAGCTTCTAGCATTGAGCTAGCACTCGGAAGGAGCCGATCAGGATCAGGACCTTATGTGGATGATCCATGGAGGCTAGACAATGTATGTGGCTATGTTGCAATGAGAGAACCTCCTCAATGGTGTTTTAGTTGCGGTAATCGACTACCCGCATAAGGTATCGTATTTTGAACATAAGGAACAATAAATATGATTTACTGCATGTTGATTTAGTTTTCAGATTTTTAATGCATATTTATCACATTTTGATCCTAGTTGTAGGGTTTTAAATGATTTGATCACTAGCTTATAAATTAATTAGATTAATTTTAAATTTTTGCTACATGATTTTTCAAAAAAGTTTAAAAAGTAGAGCTAGAAACCTTGCAAAGTTTTGTTCAATGGTATCATAGCACTTGATTGTTTAATATGATATATATGCTTTAAAAATCTGATTATATGCATATTAGATATATTTTATATTCAAGTAGCTTAGTAATCGAGCTTGAATGAGCCACCAAGCCATCCGGTCATAAGAGATGAGCATGGTTTAAAGGGCATTTTCTCCCATTCGATGGAGATCTTTTATGGTGGTAGGGATGCCATCGTGAACTCATTCATGAAGATAAATGGTGAAAGAATTTTTAAAATTTATTTCAATCTATATTTTTAATCATGAATGTGTTAGATTAGATCTAAATTTAGATTCATAATTTTATTTTATGTATTGTACATAAACCTATAACTAGTAGCTGTTTATAAAATGAGCTAACCCATTTTTGAAATAAGTCGACCCATTTAGTGGACAGTACTAGATTGTAATAAATCTTTCAAAATTTTAAAAAATATTTTTGAAATATCGAACCCCAACCCATTAGTCCAAAACATAATTAAAAATTAAGGATTGTAAATTAGGATCTAGAATTATGAATTAAAGATCCTATGTCATGAGCATAAAATTTGGGTTATTGGGTTAGATAAATTAGGTCCATTAATTGGGTTAGATTTAAGATTGGTTTAAACAGTAGACTAAATTAGAATAACTGATCAAATCTAATCAAATGTTGATTTAGATTAGGTCAAAGACTCTTTAGACTCAATTACAATAGTTATAGTTGGTCAAGTTCATGTCTTTAATGAGAACCAAATGAACTTGATTCATGGCCATATGGTCGAATCCAGAATTACTAGACTGATCAAATTGATAAGATAAGTTTGGCAGTCAAGATTAGTAGTTTTTAATTAGGAGCTACTTGCATTGATTTGAGCTTTGATGAGTTAATGGCATATTCCTTCTACTAATCTCACTTACCTAGCTAATCTGGTGAATTAGATTTTGATTTGATCATTTTGTGATTCGAGTTCACCCATGTCAATTAGGTAAATCAGTGTGACTGATTTAGTGCTCCTAAGACCAGCCTGAATCAGATCCTTTTCAATCTGACTTGGTGAAGTCAGTGGGAGGATTAAAATTGGCTTGTTAATCTTCTCTCCTCTTCTTAAAATGAATTAATCAAATTCTCTAAAATTATTAGGTTCTTAAAAATGATATTATTATGGTAATAACTAGCTCATAGCCTCCCATTATGTTGAGTGATAATGGATCCATTAGTTTAATAATCATTGGAGGACCAAAGGCTTGATGCTTATTGACTAATGAAATTATCATTCATAATATGATGATTTAGTTGTATCTTTCTAATGGTGGTTGGGTTGGCCGACCAAAGTTGGGTCTGATCATTTGTTGGTTAGATGCACCAAATATGATCATGTTAGTGGTTGGACCTAATCGGATCTTTTAAGTAGAGGCCAAAGTCTACTGATTAGATTTTTGGGGCAAAATTAATTACTAGAAGTTGTTTAGAGAAAAAATTGATTAAGAACCTATCCATAGATGCACAAGGATTGATCGACTAAAGTCGAGCTTGTATGTACTCTGTGTGGATTCTAGTACCTACTAAGAAATTAAGATAATTTCTCAAATTGGGGGTAGAGACTACTAGTTCGTATGAAATAGTGGAAGAACCTTTAGACCAAAGTCCAATTCATTAGGCTTAATAGTTTATATACTAATTAAGTTTTGGTTTTTCTCAGGACATTACCTCCCTAGACCCGAACAAGCCAACAAAGAAGCAAGCAGTTGTTGGGCAAGATAATTATATGATAACACCTTGCAACTTTTCAATATATGATACTACTGCCTGGGAATTAGATATCAGAAGCCCTTATTGTATTTGTAATTTGATGCAGGATTTGCAGGTTAGTAGGACATTTGATGAAGATGAGAGGTTCCTAAACATTGGAGATGGAAGACAAGTTCTAGTTCTAGCTTTAGAAACCATGAACCTTGTAATCAATTCTCATAATGTTATTCTTTATGAATGTCACTATTGTCCAAGCTTTTTATTGAATGTTATCTCTATAAGCCTTCTGGCCAAAAATAATTATGAATTTTTAATACAAAATTTTCTTTTGTAATATAATTATGAATGGTGTTACGATTTTTATTGGATAATTGAATAATAATATTTATATTGTATCACAGCTTGTTAATATGGTTCAATCCTCTAGTAAATGCTCTAAAATAAATGATGTGTCTAAAGTCTATCTTTAGCACTATAGGCTAGGTCACATTAATAAGAATAGAATAAACATATTGACTTAAGAGGAAATTCTTGAAGTCGGTAATTGCTAATCACTTCCGACTTATGAGTCCTATCTTTTTGGTAAGATGATCAAGTCATATTTTTACTGAAAAAGATGAGCGAGCCAGTGAACTCCTAAGTCTAGTATATTCTGATGTATGTGGACCCATGAGCTCAAGTATTAGGGGTGGATATTTCTACTTCATAACTTTCATTGATGATCTGTCGAGGTATGGGTACGTCTACTTGATGAAACATAAGTCAGAATCTTTTGAAATATTCAAACTATTCTATAATGAGATAAAAAAGCTAATTGAGAAGAGTATTAAAATTCTTTGGTTTGATTGAAGGGTGAATATCTTTCTAGTGAAGTTTAAACATATCTAAGGGAGAATATGATTCTCTCCCAATAGACTCCTCCTGGAATATCATAGTATAATAGTATATCTGAAAGAAGGAATCAGATCCTGTTGGACATGGTTCGGTCAATGATGGGGTTTGCTAGTTTGCCGATCTCCTTCTAGGGTTATGCGCTTGAGTCGGCTTGTTATATTCTAAATAGGGTTCTGAGTAAATCTATAGCTAAAATGCTATATGAGATACGGATAGGATGTAAGCCAGTACTCTTGCATCTTAGGATTTGGGGGTATCTGGCTTATGTCAAACATTTAATAATAAACAAGCTTGGACCTAGGTCTGACAAGTACAATTTTATAGGATACTCAAAAGAGATCAAAGGATATTATTTCTACCTAGCTGTTGAGTAAAAGATGTTTGTCAGCCTTAAGGCAATCTTTTTAGAAAAGGAGTTTCTTGGTGAAGGAACTAATTCCTCTAAGGTCAAACTTGTGGAAGTTTGATAGGTGAAAAAATTGATACAAGTAGCTGATCTTGAACTAGATTTGATTATATCAATCCTGGAGCCCATTATACTTGCACCTATAAGGCAGTTTGGTAGAGTACCATGTCAGCGGATAGATACTATGATTTCTTGATCTAGAACGGTGATCCTGTCGAACTCGATGAGAACAATGAGGATCCGATCACCTACATGGATGTAATGCAGAGATCCATCTCTGAGAAATAGATTGAGGCCATGAAATCTGAAATGAAGTATGTGAAGGTCAATGATGTATGGATGTTGGTTGATCCACCCAAAGAGATAAAATCCATTGGATGTAAGTAGGTCTTCAAAAGAATGAGGGACACAGATGAGAAGGTGGAGACCTATAAGGCCCATCTGATTGTCAAGAGGTATCGTCAATATTATTATATAGACTATGATGAGATGTTTTTTCTTATGGTAATGTTCAAATTCATTCGAATAATGCTTGTGATAGCTATCCATCTAGACTATGAAATTTGGCAGATGGATGTGAAGACAACTTTTCTTAATAGAGAGCTAGACGAAGAGGTGTATATGATACAACCTGAAGGATTCATATCCACCGATGAGTCTAAGGTGTGCAAGCTTCAAAGGTCTATTTATGAACTAAAGTGAAAGAAATATGCCCTCAAGCCAATTTATTTTTGGGATGTTCTTTATCTTCCAGACTCATGTAATGACATTTTTAATAAATAAAGGCATTTATTTCATCATATGCATTGTCTTATTATTTATTTAAGATTATGATGAACCCTATAAATTAGGACTATGGTTTTAGGATTATGATGAGATCATACCAGTGAGACCTAAAATCTTAAAACCTTAATTTAAATATTCCTAGTTGATGGGACATTGAGTTAGGGATCAATGTTTTTCGATAAGACTAGCATATTCTTTGTATGCTCGATTGAGAGGATGATTGATCTCACAATAACTTATGTATGATACTAATACAAGAATGTGGGTGCTCATTAGAGAATGAGTTCACTGAATTGATCCAAATCGAGAATATCTAATGGAGTCTTATCTAAATGACAATAGATGGTTCTCATAGTGGAATTTATGCATGTAATCCTTTGACCTAAAACTACCATAGAATCTTATATATATAAATCTATATTTTAGTTCATACTCATTCATGACTCAGTTATGTATGGTATGATCTTGATATGGTAGATTATATATATGAAGGTTGTGAGTAGGTTAACATGGAATCGATCTCTCCTGGTAAGAAGAAATTGCATCCTACTTGCTTCAAACAAATGATGATTTAGGAAGACTTTGATCAAAGCATGATAAAAAAATTAGAAATGGTTTTTAATGTTTCATTAAATGAATCATCATCATAAGATTGAAAGAGAAATAAATATGATATTGGGGTTGACATATTTCCATATCCAGAGTCATATTCAAGATGCAGGGAGATCGAAGGATCCAGTTGCATGGTAATTTTTACTAAAGGATATTTTTGATATTTCCATCAAAATTTTACATCTTTTGAGTAGCCAGGATATGTTGCTAGACGTCAATCATGACTTGTGGATTTGATCAAATTAAAATTTTAATTTAATTATTAAATTAGAAAGTGTTCTAAATTAAGTCAAATTAGGTTGGCTAGTTTTTGACCTAAATCGATTTAGTTGAGTTCTAACCAGATTAGGTCAAATCACACCCAGACTCACTATTGGTTAGATGTGAAACCCAATGGGTCACACACAAAGAGAATTGATTAAGGGTCTAATTGGATTAGACCATGATTACAAGAAGAATATGCTAGCACATGTAGCAAACCCTAGCACCTGCTTTCGAATTGGATTCGAATCAGCTTCCAATTTGGGCTAATTTAGATCTGATTTGAGCCAAATAGGATTTGGTCTTAAGTTGGATTAACCTAGATTGATTGGGCTTTAGATTTGGCACCACATAGCTACATCCCACGTGCCAGCAAGTCTCTCTCTTGCACGTGAGAAGTCTTTCATGTGCAAAGAACTCTTTGGTTAATGGAATTTGTTGGTGCCTACCTTCTTTGACTTTTTCCATTTTGTTATGTCACATAAATTTTTATATTGACATGGACATCAGATATGGGGTGCAGAAGAGTTCTTCTACATATGAAATACTCCTTTTTTCTTTTCAATTTTTTTGCCCAGGATGTTTTGTCGCCCAAGACCCCTTGCCGCCAAAGACTCCATGCCGCCTACTCCTCCTTGACGTCTCTTGGACCAAGTCAAAGTCTCTTGGGACTTTGACTATTCAAAGATTATTTCCATGCCTTCTTGCTGAATGGGCATCCCTTTATAGAGCCATTGGATGGCCTTTTTTTATGATCTAAAGGATGAAAAGGATGGCACCAAAGATGATATATTGCGACTCTTCATAAAAAACTTACGTAGAATTAGTCCAAGAGTCCTTCTGCTTTAAGGCACCTCTCGGACTAAGTCTACATCTCATTTTTACTGATGAGACATGAGATTGGCTGATGGGGCATGAGAAATTGATGAGGAAAGGGCATGAGATTTTTTGTTGGCACCCCTACGTACCTTATAAATAGGGGTGCACACCAAGAGTCCAGGTGTGTGAAAAATTATCTTTCTTTCTTACAATAGTTTTTTTTTATCCAATTTTCTTTTTTCTTTTCTCTTGCCTAGACCTTGTTCTTATAAGAATAGGAAGGAAAATTAAGAAGACAAAAAAAAAAAAGAGAGATAAGGAGAGGCAAGGAAGATAACATAAAGGCTAAAGAAGGTTTTGCCCTTCTTAATTAATGTTCTTATTATTAGAACTCTAATTATATAAATCAAAGGTGCTGGTGTCTTAATCATATCTCTGTATAGATCAACGTTGGAGGGTGAATATGTGGGCACATGGTGGAACCCCTGACGGATTGCTACCGGCAATCAGGGTCAATTTAGGGTTTAGCGATAAGAGGTATGTTCTAATACTTTCTTTTATGTTATAAATGCATGTTATATGATTTAATTGCTAATGAGGTGGTCCTAGAGTTTGGGTTTGATTTATATGATTTCATATTTTTGCTTTGAAATCCATGCTTCTGCCCTGTACACCAATCCCATCAGTGGTATCAGAGCAAGCCTTATTAGGTTAAATCATATAATGCTTTGCTTATAGTATAATGGCATAAATGAAAAAATATGTTATAATATTTTTAGCATGCTTTAATTTATATGATGAGATCATATTCTTTTTCTTATCATAATGAGATTATGTTGTATATATTATTCTATAAAGGTTGCCCTGATATAGTGGAATGTATTCACTATATAATGATGGTTGTCCCAGAATAATTATACATATTAATTGACATATATAAATTTTATCATAATTAATGCTATTATGCATTTAGTTTGTTTTAAATCAATATGTGCATTGGGACCATTTAAGTCAGTCTATAAAAAAATTATATTAAGTTATAGTGTAATTAATATTTAGCTAAATCAGTCAGGATGTCTAATTAATCAATCGGTGTCTAGGAAAAATGGTTCTTGATTGGTAAAGAGAACATGGTTTTTTAATTGGTTCCATTATCTGACTTGGCCAATTTATTGGTGTCCGGAAAAGCAACGGGGGGACTCCCATTTCTCTTCCATTTACCTTGCTGATTCAATTAATTTAATTCTAGATTGAAATGCTTAATATTATATTCACTACATTAATGCCTTCCTTCATACTAGTTTCTTATTATATCCAGAACCATGTTAGTTCTGTTGTGTAACCACAAGATCTATCATGGGAAAAGATGTAATATTAATCTAGTGCATTAAGATGCTTATAGCATTTTGAATATACTACTTTGTTGTGTAACCACAAAAGTAGTTATATTTCAATTTTGACTGTATAGAAATGAAGGGTTCTACTTAAACTAAAACATTAAAGTTTGTTGTGCTAACACAAGGCTATTAATGTTTTAGAGGCAAAAGTTTTTTGAGAGTTGCATAAAATGCAATTGGAAAGAGTTTCCTACCTTTGAACTTATAATAGGTTTGTTGTGCAACCACAAGATTTTTATAAGGAATTAGGATCTTATTCTCACTAAGAAAATCAATAAGAGGGTTATGATTTTTAGTGGGAGAGACATAATTAAATTAAAGTCCTAATTTAATTATGTTTGTCATCATGAATTGTTTGCTTATATATTGTTCTTTATTATGTAGATTAAATGGCTTCTTCACTTTCATTACGTTCAATTTTGGATTCAAATAAATTGACTGAGTCAAAATTATGTTGACTGGTTGAGAAACCTAAAAATAGTACTCAGTCAAGAAAAACTCTCCTATATTCTTGATGCCCCTGATCCTAAGCCATTAGAAAATGATGCCACATGGATGAAGATAAGTCCACATACAAGATGTGGCAAAATGATTTTCTTACTATCAAATGCATCATACTTGCCTCTATGAATAATGAATTACAGAGGCAGCATGATAGCATGGACACTCAGTCCATATTGCTCAATCTAAAAGAGCTTTATGGAGAGCATAGTAGGACTGCTAGATATGAGATATCTAAATAATTATTTCATGCAAGAATGATAGAAGGAACATCCATACAAAATCATGTTTTGATGGTAATTGACCTAATCACTCGATTAAGTCAATTAGGTTTTGTAATGGATGGAGAGTTTAAGTCAGGATTTGATCCTGCAATCACTCCTAGAATCATTTTCTCAGTTTGTCGTGAACTATCACATGAACAAACTGAATTCTTCATTGCCTGAGCTGTTAAATATGCTCAAGACAGTAGAAAGCCATATCAAGAAAGATAAGGCTCCTCTTCTTCTTATGGAAGGGATCTCCAAGAAGAAGGCAGGCAAAAAGGGTTCAAAGAGAAGGTTGAATCCTAAAAGTGGTATAAATAAGAAGAAAAAGGGAAGAAGGTCTCCGGACAAATGACCTATTTTCACTACGGCAAAGCAGGCCATTGGAAGAGAAATTGCAAGGCTTACCTTGCAACCGTGAAGTCTGGTGCAAATAATGCACCAAAAGGTATGTATGAGATACATACTATATTATCATTAAATTCTTCCATTTCAAATTCTTGGGTATTAGATACTGGCTGTGATTTTCATATCTACAAATCTTTGTAGGGGCTGCATAAAATTAAGAGTTTGAAGAAAGGTGACTTCAAGCTCTATGGCGTTGGAGGAGAATCTATCCAAGCAGAAGCTATAGGGACAAATATATTGAAGTTACCTTATGGAAAGATCTTAGAGCTTACAAATTATTATTATATCCCTAAGACATTAGAAATATTATATCTATACCCTTGTTATTAAAATAAGGTTATAGTCTTAATGTAACGAGTGAAGGTTGCTCGATCAAATATTCTAATGAAAATATTTATTTTGGCATATTTAGCAATCGTTTGTTGACTCTATGTTTGGATGACAATATAGTTCTTATCGAAGAGATGACATAAATAATACTTTACTTTGGCATTGTCGATTAGGTCATATTAGTGAGGCTAGGATTAATAAGTTATACAAAGAAAAGTTCTTTAATCCTTTTAATTATGAATCATTGGAAACTTGTGAATCATGCCTCATGGGTAAAATGACCAAGATTCCATTTAATGGACATAGAGAAAGGACAAATGAGTTATTAGGACTTGTACATACGGATGTATGTGGTCCTATGACAACTCAAGCCAGAGGAGGATACTCTTATTTTATTACATTCACTGATGATTTATCTAGGTTTGGATATGTGTATCTTATGAAACACAAATTAGAAGCCTTTGATAAATTTAAAGAGTATCAAAGTATGGTCGAAAAACAAACTGGACAATGTATAAAAATCCTTCGATCTGATTGGGGAGGAGAATACTTATCTAGTGAGTTTCTAGACTATCTTAAAGTTAAAGGGATTCTCTCTGAATGGACACCTCCTTATACACCATAATTAAATGGTGTAGCCAAAAGAAAAAATCATACCTTATTAGATATGGTACGGTCCATGATGTGCTTCACTGATTTACCTATTTTCTTCTGGGGTCATGCTCTGGAGACTGCAATTTACATCTTGAATAGAGTTCCTTCTAAATCTATATCTAGTACTCCATATGACATATGGAGAAGTAAGAAACCTAATCTTAAGTATCTTAAGATATGGGGTTGTCCAGCTTATGTCAAAAGAAATTTTGGACATAAACTTGATGCTAGATCAGATAGATGTCTATTTATAGGATATCCTAGAAATAGTATAGGATATATATTCTACCATCCTACTGAACAAAAGGTATTTGTAAGTAGGCATGCCATTTTCATGAAAAAAAATTTATCCTAGAAAAGGGCAGTGGTAGAAATATTGAACTTAGTGAAGTTCAAGAAAAACAAATAAAAATTTCTCAACCATATAATCATATAAAAGAACCAGAATACATAACTCCTATCCATAGGTCTAAAAGAGTACGAAATACACCTATGAGGTATGGTTTCATTATTGAGAATAATGAAGCCCAAGTCATTAAAAATGATGAATCTCTGATCTATGCGGAAGCAGTCAAAAGTAAGGACTCTTACAAATGTCTGGCTGCCATGCAATCCGAAATGAAATCCATGCACACCAACAAAGTATGGACTTTGGTAGATGCACCAGAGGATATAAACCCTATTGGATGCAAATGGATTTTTAAGAAAATGATTGGAGCTGATGGTCAAATAGAAACCTATAAAGCCAGATTGGTGGCTAAGGGTTTTAGGCAAAAATAGGAGATTGATTATGATGAAACATTTTCACCTATTGCCATGCTCAAATCTATTCGGATTATGCTTGCTATAGCAGCATACCACGATTATGAAATATGGCAAATGGATGTAAAGACTGCCTTCCTTAATGGTTTCCTTGAGGAGGAGGTCTATATGTCACAGCCAGAGGGATTTGAGTCAAATGAGAAACCAAATCAGGTATGCAAGCTTAAGAGATCCATTTATGGATTAAAGCAAGCATCAAGGAGTTGGAACATCCATTTTGATGAAAATAGTAAAAGAGTTTGGTTTTATCAAGAATGTTGATGAACCATGTGTGTACAAAAAAACTAGTGGGAGAACCATAGTCTTCTTGGTTCTGTATGTAGATGACATACTACTCATTGGGAATGATATCCCAATGTTACAATCAGTCAAATTATGGCTATCAAATAAGTTTTTCATGAAAGATTTGGGAGAAGCATCCTATATACTAGGAATAAAGATCTATAGAGATAGATCTAAGAGGATGCTAGGCTTGTCCCAATCAAGGTACATTGACTTAATACTGAAAAGATTCAGTATGGATGGGAGTAAAAGAGGTTATTTACCCATGAGTCAAGGCATACATCTCTCTAAAAAGATGTCTCCTAAGACACCTGAAGAGAGAAATAGAATGAGTTCTATTCCTTATGCTTCGGCTATTGGATCAATAATGTATGCCATGTTATGTACAAGGCCTGATGTTGCTTATGCTTTAGGCATTGCAAGTAGATTTCAAGCTGATCCAGGAGAGGATCATTGAAAAGCTGTGAAAAATATTCTTAAGTACTTGAGAAGGACTAAAAATATTTTTCTAGTATATGGTGGTTTTGATCTTAAATTAGAAGCATATTCTGATTCTAGTTTTCAATCAGATCCAGATGATAGCAAATCTGTTTTAGGGTATGCCTTTACTCTGAATAGTGGAGCAGTAAGTTGGAAAAGTACTAAGCAGTCAACTATAGCTAACTCAACCACTCAAGCAGAATACATAGCTGTAAGTGAAGTCGCCAAGGAAGCTGTCTGGATGAAGAAGTTCATCACTGAATTGGGAGTTATTTCTAAAATTGAGAATCCGGTACCATCTTACTGTGATAATACTGGAGCTATAGCTTAAGCAAAGGAACCAAGGACTCATCATAAATCCAAACATATTCTGAGACGCTTCCATCTCGTTTGAGAAATTATTGAAAGACAAGATGTAGTTATAGAACGAGTGGACACAAAGAACAACATAGCAGACCCATTCACTAAGGCTTTACCACTGCAACTATTTGATCGCCACCTTGATTGTATGGGATTAAAATATAAGGGCGATTGGCTTTAGTGCAAGTGGGAGATTGAAAGGAATATGCCCTCAAGCTAATTTATTTTTGGGATGTTCTTTGTCTTTCAGACTCATGTAATGACATTTTTAATAAATAAAGGCATTTATTTCATCATATGCAGGGTCTTATTATTTATTTAAGATTATGATGAACCCTTTAAATTAGGACTATGATTTTAGGATTATGATGAGATCATACTAGTGAGACCTAAAATCTTAAAACCCTAATTTAAATATTCCTAGTCGATGGGACATTGAGTTAGGGATCAATGTTTTTCGATAAGACTAGCACATTCTTTGTATGCTCGATTGAGAGGGTGATTGATCTCACAATAACTTATGTATGACACTAATACAAGAATGTGGGTGCTCATTAGAGAATGAGTTCACTGAATTGATCCAAATTGAGAATATCTAATGGAGTCTTATCTACATGTCAATAGATGGTTCTCATAGTGGAATTTGTGCATGTAATCCTTTGACCTAAAACTACCATAGAATCTTATATATATAAATCCATATTTTGGTTCATACTCATTCATGACTCAGTTATGTACGGGATGATCTGGATATGGTAGATTATATATATGAAGGTTGTGAGTAGGTTAACATGGAATCGATCTCTCCTGGTAAGAGGAAATTGCATCCTACTTGCTTTAAACAAATGATGATTCAGGAAGACTTTGATCAAAGTATGATAAAAAAATTAGAAATGGTTTCTAATATTTCATTAAATGAATTATCATCATAAGATTGAAAGAGAAATAAATATGATATTGGGATTGACATATTTTCATATCTAGAGTCATATTCAGGATGCAGGGAGATCGAAGGATCTAGTTGCATGGTAACTTTCACGGAAGAGTACTTTTGGTATTTTTATCAAAATTTTACATCTTTTGGATAGTCATGATATGTTGCTAGACGTCAATCATGTATTGTGGGTTTGATCAAATTAAAATTTTAATTTGATTATTAAATTAGAAAGTATTCTAAATTAAGTCAAATTGGGTTGGCTAGTTTTTGACCTAAATCAGTTGGTTGAGTTCTAACTAGATTAGGACAAATCACATCCAGACTCATTGCTGGTTAGATGTGAAACCCAATGGGTCACATACAAAGATAATTGATTATGGGTCTAATTGGATTAGACCATGATTGCAAGATGAACATGCTAGCACATGTAGCAAACCCTAGCACCTTGTTTTGAATTGGATTCAAATCAGCTTCCGATTAAGGCTAATTTAGATTCGATTTTAGTCAAATAGGATTTGATCTTGAGTTGGATTAATCTAGATTGATTGGGCTTCAGATTGGGCACCATATACCTGCATCCTATGTGCTAGAGAGTCTCTCTCTTGCGCGTGAGAAGTCTTTCATGCGTAAAGAACTCTTTGGCGCATGGAATTTGTTGGCACCTACCTTCTTTGACTTTTTTCATTTTGTTATGTCACGTAAATTTTTATATTGGTATGGACATCAGATATGGGGAATAGAAGAGTTCTTCTACAGATGAAATACTCCTTTTTTCTTTTTAATTTTTTTGCCTAGGATGTTTTGTCACCCAAGACCCCTTGCCGCCAAAGACTCCATGCCGCCTACTCCTCCTTGAAGTCTCTTAGACCAAGTCAAAGTCTCTTGGGACTTTGACTATTCAAAGATTATCTCTATGCCTTCTTGCTAAATGGGCATCCCTTTTTAGAGCCATTGGATGGCCTTTTTTCATGATCTAATGGATGAAAAGGATGACGCCAAAGATGATATATTGCGACTCTTCATAAAAAACTTACGTAGAATTAGTCCAAGAGTCCTTTTGCTTTAAGGCACCTCTTGGACTACGTCTAAATCTTATTTTTACTGATGAGGTGTGAGATTGGTTGATGGGGCATGAAAAATTGATGAGGAAAGGGTGTGAGATTTTTTGTTGGCACCCCTACGTACATTATAAATAGGGGTGCACACCAAGAGTCTGAGTGTGTGAAAAATTATCTTTCTTTCTTACAATAGTTTTTTTTTGTCCAATTTTCTTTCTTCCTTTCTCTTGTCTAGACCTTATCCTTATATGAACAAGAAGTCATCTAAAGACTAAGAGATTAGGAAGGAAAATTAAGAAGATAAAAGAAAAAGAAAGAGAGATAAGGAGAGGCAAGGAAGATAACATAAAGGCTAAAGAAGGTCTTGCCCTTTTTAATTAAAGTTCTTATTATTAGAACTCTAATTATATAAATCAGAGGTACTAGTATCTTGATCAAGTCTCTGTGTGGATCAACGTTGGAGGATAAACACGTGGGCACCTGGTGGAACCCCTGACGGACTGCTACCAGCGATCAAGGTCAATTTAGGGTTTAGCGATAAGTGGTATGTTCTAATACTTTCTTTTATATTATAAATGCATGTTATATGTTTTAATTGCTAATGAGGTAGTCCTAGGGTTTGGGTTTGGTTTATATGATTTCATATTTTTGCTTTGAAATCCATGCTTCCACTCTGTACACCAATCCCATCAAAAGAAGACATCTTGGAGTTGGAACATATATTTTGATAAGATGATCAAAACATATGGCTTCGTTAAGAATGAAGAAGAGCCTTGCATATACAAGTAAGCTAATGGTCCGGCAGTTATATTTCTTGTATTGTATATAGATGAAATTCTCTTAATCGAGAATAATATCCCTACATTACTAGAAATAAAGATTTGGTTGTCGTCTTAGTTCTCCATGAAAGACTTGGGAGAAGCTTCCTACATCCTAGGAATGAGGACTTATAGAGATAGATCTAAGAGATTGCTCGAATTGTCCCAGTCCACGTATATAGACACTATGCTGAAGTGATTCTACATGGAGAATTCCAAGAAGGGCTATCTAACGATAGGCTATGAAATTTTTCTCTCGAAGAGGGATTGTCTAACAATACCTCAAGAGAGAGAGCATATGAGTAGAATTTCGTATGCTTTAGTAGTGGGTTCTATCATGTATGTCATGACATGTACGCGATCAGTTGTGGTATAGTCACTAAGGGTAGTGAGTAGATACCAATTTGATCCAAGAGAAAACTACTGAAAGGTTGTTAAAACTATCCTAAAGTATTTAAGAAATACAAAGAATGAGTGGCTTATTTATGGTGAGTCAGATTTGAGACGTGGGGTTTACAGACTCCAATTTTCAAGTTGATCACGATGATAGTAAAAGTATGTTAGGATATATGTTTACCTTTAATGGTAGAGCTGTCTGCTGGAAGAGTTCCAAGTAGCTCACTATGACTGACTCAGTATGTGAGGCAGAGTATATCGCTGCATCAAATGCTGCTAAAAAAGTAGTGTGGCTCAAAAAATTCATCACTAAGCTTGGAGTAGCACCCTTCCTTGATGGTCCAGTTCTGCTCTACTACGACAGCTCTGGAGCCATTGCTTAGGCAAAAGAACTAAAGGCACATTAGCAAAAAGGAGAATCTAGTTGATCCATTCACTAAAGCCATTATGGTGAAGGAGTTCAATGATTTCAAGTCGAAGATGGGTATTAGATACTACATTAATTGGCTTTAGTCCAAGTAGGAGATTAATGGAAATAGTGTTTCAAAGTCAATCATCTGTATTGGGGATAAAATAACTCTAGCCAAAGTCCAATAAGATGTTTGAATTTGATATGACTTCATCCGATATTGTAATAGTTATGGCCGAACTTCAATTGAACTGATTTAACCCAAAGGGGTTGACCTTCAAGCCATGTATGTGAAGGAAAAATCTGATTTTTCGCTATAGGATCGTCCAGATCTGATCATGTCCGAGGTAGATTTTTTTATAAAAATTTTTATGATCCAATTAGATCTAAGAGTTCTTAGATCTAATCATGATGATTTAATATTAAAAATTAAAATTAAAAAGAAAATTAAAAGTAAAATAAAATTAGATTTAATTTTAAGTACCTTATTGGGTATTCTGATTATCCTGCGATGATCCTGTTGATTCCTGAGGTTCTGAAAGGAGCCATGCATGCGCCTGGTCTCTACCAGTATCCACTCAGGTAGGATTTGAAAATATTCTCCTAATGAATCTCTCCTCCAAAGATCAAATTTGAATCTGATCTATAGTTTTTTCAAAACTATTTCTAAAGGCAATCCGTTCATCTTACGAACACCATCTTGTAGATCCTGAATCTTGTGCCAAAAACCTTGGACCTTCAACTCAGATTTGTCCTAACTTTTTTAGGCATGTAGAAGAGAGGAAGAGAGAGAGGAAAGAGGGGGCATGGGATATCAGAGGGTCGGCTCCTTTGGGCATGGAAAATATTTTGTGCGATCTATTTACAATGGCATGAGAAAGGTTTCTTAAACCCAATACAACATAGAGTCCCTCTTTGACCAAATAACCAACTTATTTGATCATTGAGACTCTAAGAATTATTCTCCATGTCAAAACACTAGAACCCATCTAGTTTTGTTGCCAAAATTGATTCAAAAAGTGGGCGACATGAGTAGATAAGGAAGGGTCCATTATGCCTTGGACTCTTCCCTCTAGAGTTTGATCCAAATCAAACTCTGCCAAAACCAAGACAAACCACCACTATAAATCACAAAATTTGGTACACCCATAGCATGACTCGAGCCCTATCACATATCTAGAAAGTAGATTAAAAGGATTTCTAAAAAATTTTTTAGAAGTATTTGATCAGATGACCCTTAAATTCTCTCAAATAGGTCAACTTTTGACCCTAGTCCAATTGCACTAGGAATGGATTTAATTTATACAATTTATCTGATTTGGACTTATTCAAGTCAGATGAAAATAAATCATTCAAAAAATAAAAGTAAGTCAAATTAAATTTGACTCAATTGTGATGAATCAGAAAGATTTCAGAGCGAGAAAGCTAGGCTCAATCGTGTGCTAGCATGATTATCTTGAACTTGATTGAATCCAATCCAAATAAATCAAATTGGATTAGCTCAATTAATGACATTATGAGAATTTGTGGTGCTCCCAAGCCCTGAAAGGCCATGGGAGGAGTCAAGATATTGGCTCCGGGGAGGTTAGGATAGGTGTGGTCCTAGGACTAGGACAGGAGTTATCCTAGGGTGGAGGCGGCATGTAGCTTTTCATGGGCTTGAGGTTCAGATATTGAGGGTCTCAAGGGGCTTGGTTGGTGCTTCGAAGATCAGAGACACAAGGTGAAGCAAGGAACCAAAGTCAAAAAATCAAGACTGTAGAAAGAAGATTTTCTATAGATTAGCCGACTCAGTCCAAAACTGGATTGGCTAAGTCTCAGAGCATAGGTAAAATAGGGAGCTGCACCTTCAAGACTATTGGCATGGCACAGGACTGGGTTGGCTCGGTTTCAGAGTAAGCCGACCTAGTGGAAATTAGTCAACTTAGTGCTGAGACTGAGCTAGCCCAGTGCGCGTTAGAATTATGTGAGGGTCTATTTTGGGCTAGGATCTGAGTTGATCCTAGGGGTCTTAAGACCTATTTTAAGAGGTCCTAAGGGGCTAATTCATGTATGGATTGGGTCTAGATCTAGAGGATGAGAGCATGGTAGACATGGGTGTACATGGGCTTGGTGAGTGCTTTCATGTATTGGGTTAGATGGAGAGTTTTTTTGGTCGGGCCTAATGGCTATGTATAAATACATAGGTTATATTAGGATTTCATGAGGCTATAATACAGTGGAATACAGACCTTTTCTCCCTCAACTCTCTTCTTGTCTTCTCTCTAGAGTTGCCGCCCTAGGGTTCTTGAAGTGCCCTAGCCCTAGAGAAGAGGGTGTCTCCCTCAAGCCCAAGGAGGGAGGCACCCCATCACAGATCCAGGCAGAGGATCGGTGGTTTTGCTGCGCATAAAGAACATCATAGGTTTCTTCAGATCCATGCTAAAGATCAGGAGCTTCCACAACATGGTATCGGAGCTTGTGATGCCAAGGATGATTGGCGTTCGAGCGATATCATGGAACATCAATTGGTATCAGGGAGAGATGATGCCAGTTGGTGCACTTACAATTGGGAGCAGCGAGTTGAAGGAGAGGTTGATGTTAGTTGGTGCGCTTACTTCTGGTATCAGAGCCTGATGGTTCATGGAAGGGAAGGAGAAGTTGTACAAGATGAAATCAGAAATCTATACAAGAATTTCATGGTATGTCTCAAATCTATCTTTATTATTGCTGTGGTTTGGTCAACCGGGAGTAGCGAGTTGAAGGTGGAGGTTGATAGGATTAATAGAAAGAGATTTTTCTAGAGTGGAAGGATTTGGTGCATGATTTGCTGATCGATCATGGTGGAAGGGTTGGGGTGTATGATGGTTATATGACAGGCAGGGAGTGCTGCAGTGCTGCAGTAGTACTTCCCTGGAGATCCAAGGCTAAGAGAGGCTCGAAGATGCAGCAGCCGAGGTAGGTATCTCAGTAGAGTGCATCAGGATTCTCTAAAAAGATAGGCAATGTAGGGCTATTGAAGAGAGGTTTTCTAAGGGGTAATGATGTCAGGAAGGTTGAAGAAGTGACTATACGTCCTTCAATGTCAGGAAGGTGGGAAAGTAGTCAGAGATGTATTTAGCGGCTTAACCAAACATGGATTTGTGAATCCTTGGGAGTGATGGAGATGGATGATCTATAGAGTTCTAGCAGGTCAGGACTGGATGGATGTAGAGCAGTGCAGAGATGAGTCAGGGAGCGCTGGAGTGCTGCAAGAGTGCTACCCTGGAGGCACAGGGTTGAGAGAGGCTCGGTGGTGCAGCAGTCGAGGAGTGTATCTTCAGGGGCTTCTCAGAGAGATCAGAAGTAGGTCTTAGGATGAGCCAGGAGGTCTCAGGGAGCATCAAAAGGTCTCAGATAGCCAGGAGTATCATGGATCAGGTTTTTTCTATAGGGGCACTAGGGAGAGTCATGGTTTAGGTGGTGGATGGTTCTTCGGGCACAATTGTAGCGATGGCTGGTGTAGGGATAGAAGAGAAGGACTAGGGTGGAATTCCTTAGGATTCAGTCACTGAATTTAGAAGAGTTGGATGAGCTCTTAGATTTTGAAGGTGCCCATGGGTTATGGAGGTATCCGAGATGGCTTCGAAGGGGTCTGTGGAGTGCGGAGGGCTAGAAGAGGTAGAGACGGTGTTCGAAATGCAGCGGCAGGCTCAACAGTGCAGCATTGAGTGGTTGGCCTCGAGGGATTCGATGATAGAATCAGCTTCTACAGCATCAGATGGATTTCGAATATCGGTTGAGCTCCAGAGAGGTGGCTTCATAATTGGAGAGAAATTTGACATGAGTTCAGAGCAGAGGGGTGTAGGAGGATCGATATCCTGCACCAGTGCCGATGATGCATAGTTTCAGATGGAGCGGCATGTCTAGGAGGATAGGCATAGTTTTAAGGAGACCATGTTAGGATTTGCAGTTAGTGTCGGTACAGGAATGTTACAGGTTCTCTAGGAAAGTTCAGAAAAAGTGATGCATCTACTAAGCAGAAGGGATCCTACAATTTTAGGATGGTGCACAAGAAGCAAGCACAGGTCTTCAGCGGTGGAGGTAGTCATCCAAAAGGACTCAATGGTGCACAATAGCTGAAGAGGATTGGCAGAGGCGATGATTCACAAGGGGCTGTCGAGTGTGCAGGGACAACAAGATCGTGTAGGAGGTCATTATCGAGGGGTTTGCCAAGGCTTGGGAGCACCAAGGTGAAGATTGTGAGGATTTGTGGTGCTCCCAAGCCTTGAGAGGTCATGGAAGGAGTCAGGATGTTGGCTCCGAAGAGGCTAGGATAGGTGTGGTCCTAGGGCTAGGATAGGAGTTGTCCTTGGATGGAGGTAGCATGTATCTCTTCACGGGCTTGAGGTTCAGGTATTGAGGGCCTCAAGGGATTTGGTTGGTGCTTCGGAGACCTAAGACATAAGGTGAAGCAAGGAACCAAAGCCGAAGAATCAAAACTGTAGAAAGAAGATTTTCTGTAGGTTAGCTGGCTCAGTCCAAAATTTGATCGGCTAAGTCTCAAAGCTTTGGCAAAATAGAGAGCTGCACATTCGGAACTGCTGGCATGGCACAAGACTAGGTTGGCTCAGTCTGAAACTGAGCTGACCTAGTGGAACTGAGCCGGTTTAGTGCTGAGACTGAGCCAGCTTAGTGCATGGGCAGAGTTATGCGAGGGTCTATTTTGGGCTAGGGTCTGAATTAATCCTAGGGGTCTTAAGGCCTAGTTTGAGAGGTCTTAAGGGGGCTAATTCATGTATGGATTGGGTCTAGATCCAAAGGATGAGAGCATGGAAGACATGGGTGTACATGGGCTCGGTGAGTGCTTTCATGTATTAGGTTAGTCGGAGAGTTTTTTTGGTCAGGCCTATTGGCTATGTATAAATACATATGTTGTATTAGAGTTTCATGAGGCTGTGAATATAGTAGAATATAGACCTTTTCTTCCTCCACTCTTTTCTTCTCTTCACTCTAGAGTTCCCATCCTAGGGTTCTTGAAGAAGCCCTAGAGAAGGGGGCGTCTCCCTCAAGCCCAAGGAGGGAGGCACCCCATCATAGATCCAGGTGGAGGATCGATGGTTTGCTGCCCATAGAGAACGTCATAGGTTCCTTCAGGTCTGTGCTAAAGATTAGGAGCTTCCGCAACATGGTATCAAGGCTTGTGATGCTAAGGATGATTGGCGTTCGAGCAATATCATGAAACATCAATTGGTATTAGGGAGAGGTGATGCTAGTTGGTGCGCTTACAGACATCCAAACCCAAAACCCTTGTTTGTATGATCTAGTTAGATTCAGTTTCATATGGTAATAAGACATGTCATGATCTCTATCAAGATATCATCAAAATACCTTTCGATGGACTAGAACTCTTCTGATTTATACAATTAGAATGATTGATCATCAAAATCATTCTAATTGATTCCAAAATCTATCAGTTATACCTAGTAGTATATGGTGGCAACCCATCAAAACTGAAAGTGAATCTCTCGATGTAACTATCTATATGATTGAGTTCTTCTATCTTGAGCACCGACAGGATTAGGGTTAAAGTGAACTTGTCAAACCTAAAATCTGTCATATGAATTAATTATTCAATTCGAGTTTGATGTGAAATCCTAATAGAAACTCTTTCTACCATCTTCACTCTGCCATGGCCATGGGCTTAAGGACTTAATCTCATGATTATCATAGGACTACTCCTCATCTACCGAAGTAGATAGATCTCCTATTGGAGCAATCCAATTCCTACAATGAACATGCCATAGCCAATATACACCTTAGGATTTCGAATGGCTAGGAGACTGAGTTATGGTGTAGTCAAACTATAACACCCTCAAGATGAACTATCGATGCACCTCAGGTCTAAGAACCAGACACACTACTATAGCATTTAGCCAGTCATCGATGAGAAGGTAGACTTTCTTATGACCGCTCGAGATGGTCATGCTGAGTGCCCTCATTCTTTAATGAGTATCTGTACTCCCATTCTGATGTCTCCACACCATAGACTTAAGACACTTCTATCCTAAGAAAGCGATCATATACCAATCTTCCAGATCAATCATCATCCTCATGATAATCCTACGGTTGGGAGCACTATATGAGTTAATTATGAAAATTCATGTCTTAAATTTTCAACTCTTGAAAATATGAATTATCATTACAATTAACTCAAAGGATGTATCACAGACACTTTAATTAAACATTATGATAGAAAATAATTTTTTTATTAATTTATAGTTAAAATTATAAAATTATCCTTAGAAGTGTATTACAAGTATTTAGCCAATCTAACTTCTAAGGTATACATCTAACAAACTCCCACTTGACCTAAAGTCAATTGGCTATAAATTTGAGTCCCATCTTCTCAAGGTGGACTTCAATCTTCTGTTGGCTCAATGGTTAGTTAGTGGTTCAGCCACATTGTTTGTAGTGTCGACCCTCTTGACCTCGACATATTTTTTCTCGAGGTAATTGCGGATGAGGTGTTATCATCGCTCGATGCGCTTGGATCATTGGTGAGACCTCGGCTACTTAGCTCGGGCTAGGGCACCATTATTGTCACAGTATAGAGGGACGATATCTGATGGCATCACTCCAAGCTCTGTGGCAAACTTTTTATACCAGAATGCCTCCTTTATAGCCTCCAATGCAGCGATGTACTCTGCTTTCATGGTGGAGTCTACTATCACCATCTGCTTGGAACTCTTCCAACTGACAACTCCACCATTATAAAAGAATAGACTTTCAGATGTTGACTTTCAATCATCTATGTCGGACATAAAATCTGAGTCTGTATACCCCTGGACCTAGAGTGCTCTTCACCTGGATTTGATTGATACCTGCTCGTGACACTCATAGCAAGGGCAATATCAGGTCGTGTACATAGCATGGCATACATAAGGCTCCCTATTGCCAAAGCATAAGGGATCTTGCTCATGCATTCAATCTTCTCAGGTATGTTAGGGCACATCTTTTTGGGGAGATGAATACCTTGTCTAAAGGATACTAAATCCCTCTTGAAGTTTTCCATGCTGAACCTCTTCAGCACCTCCTGTATGTAAATTTCTATGAGAGACCCAGCATCCTATTCGATTTATCCCTATAGATCTTAATTTTCAGAATAAAGGATGCCTCTCCTAGATCTTTCGTAGTGAACTCCTTAGACAACCATATTTTGACTGTAGTTAATATGAGAATATCATTTTCAATTAGGAGGATGTCATCCACGTACAGTACGAGGAAGAGAATAGTTCTCCCACTTACCTTTTTGAAAATACAGGACTCCTCATTCTTGATGAATCTAAATGATTTGATTACATCATTGAAACAAGTATTCCAGCTCCATGATACTTGCTTAAGTCCATATATGGACCTTTGTAATTTGCATACCTTGTGATCATCATCACTAGATGTAAAATCTAGCGGCTATTCCATATAGATATTTTTCTCAAGATATCCATTTAAGAATGCCTTTTTTACGTCCATCTACCATATTTTGTATTCGAAATAGGCTACAATAGGAAGCAATGTGCGGATGGATTTGAGCATGGCTACTGGCAAAAAAGTATCCTGATAGTCAATGCCTTCGTGCTGACTATATCCTTTCACTACGAGCCCTGTTTTGAATTCTCTATATTTCTATCAGTATCTATCTTTCTCTTGAAGATTCATTTGCACCCAATAGGTACTATACCTTCAAGTGTATCTACCAAGGTCCAGACTTGGTTCGAATGCATTGAGTCAATCTCTGACTTCATTGCTTCTAACCATTTCTCAGAGTTGATATCTGATATCATCTCATCATAGGTTTTGGGATCATCACCATAAATCCCATTTTCTGTGAGAAACATTTTTTCTACATCTTCTAAGATAGTACCTAAGTATCTTTCAGGAGGACGAAAAATTCTACTTGATCTATGAGGTGGAGGAGGTAGTGTCTGGGTTGGCTCAATCTAAATGGGTTCCATAGGTTCCTTAGCTCATTTCTCATCAGAGACTTTCTCCTCGAGTCTAATCTATCTTCCAATGCCACCATCTTGAGTAAACTATTTTTTAAGGAAGATGGCATGTCGACTCACAATCACACTATAATCTTCTAGAAGATAGAAATAATATCTTAATGACTCTTTAGGATATCTAATAAATCGAGCTCTAAAAGACCTAGACTCTAATTTGTCCACCGTTGTCTCTTGACATGGGCCAGATAATCCCAAATTATAAGATGACTTAGACTTATTTTCTTACCATGCCATATCTCATACGATGTGGTAGGAACAATTTTAGAGAAAACCCTTTTCAGTAAATATATAGCGATCATCAGACTATGTTTCCAAAGAAACTCAAAAGGATCTATGAAACTCATCATAGTTTGAATCATATCTAATAGTATTCAATTTCTTGATTCTAAAATCCCGTTGAGTTGAGGCATTCTAGGTGGAGTGCATTAAGAGACTATGCCATTGTTCTTAAGATAGTCTAGAAATTTCTGACTAAGGTATTCACCTCCTCGATCTGATCGAATAATCTTAATAGATTTTTTTATTTATTTTTTTACTTTAAGTTTGAATTTCTTGAACCTTTCAAAAGCTTTAGACTTATGTCGCATCAAATACACGTACCCATACCGAGATAGATCATCGGTAAAGGTGATGAAGTAGACATAATTATCCTTGATCGGTACATCAAATTGACCGCACACATCTATGTGTACCAGGACAAGTAGGTCTGTGGTCCTTTCCCCATGTCCTATAAAAGAAAGCTTGGTCATTTTGCTGTGAAGGCATGATTCACAAATCAGATATGACTCGAAAGTCAATGGACTCAATAGTCCCAATTTCTCCAATTTGTTAACCATGTCTTCAACTATACGACCTAGCCTAAGGTGCCAAAGATACCTATCATTTAGACTATTCTTATGTTGCTTTGATCCTATGGCATTCATGTTTTGCTCGATATTAAAAATAGAAACATCAATATTTAACTGATAGAGACCATTTATAAGAAACCAACTTGCAATTTTATTTCTTTCATAAAGAATATTATAATGGTCCTTAAGAAAACTAATTACATCACCTTCTTATGCTAAACATGAAATTGAAATCAAATTTCTGCTTGCTGCAAGCACATAAAAATAATCTCTAAGAACTAGATCTAATCCTGATGGTAATTGAAGAGGATAGGTTCTCACAACCACAACAGCAACTCTTGCTCCATTCTTGATGCATAGGATCATCTCACCATCCCTCAGCCTTCTGCTATCCTCAAGATCCTACATAAAAGTGCATAAGTGAGCACTAGAA
Organism: Cocos nucifera; assembly: GCA_006176705.1. Taxonomy (NCBI): domain Eukaryota; kingdom Viridiplantae; phylum Streptophyta; class Magnoliopsida; order Arecales; family Arecaceae; genus Cocos; species Cocos nucifera. The sequence continues at coordinate 47,537 of QRFJ01006096.1, read as the reverse complement.
CCAGACTCAAGCATCCAACTAGATGCTGAAGAAATTATAAGGTTAGATTCTAAAATGAGCATACATCCAAAAGGACTTGCCTCCTTCTTGTTCTTTAGGCTGGCCAAGTAAAGAGGGCAGTTCCACTTTTGGTGGCCATCTGTGTTGCAATGAAAATATTTTTCCTTGTCAGCAGCCTTCTTCTTTGGTTATGTCTTCTTCTTCTTCCCATCTTCTACCTTCTGCTTCTTCACGGACTTCTTCTTCTTTCTAAAAGACATTCTCTTGGAAGAAGTTTGCTCCACAGCAAGCACTAAGCCCTTTCAAACTTTCATAGAGAGCCCAGTAGTAACCAGCATATTCATAAGTTCAGCCAGGATATTTTGAAGTTTATGTATATGGTAGTTCATGATGAACTATCCATACGCATCAGTCAAAGACTGAAGAATTATATCAATTTGAAGATCTTGATCTAACTTGCCATCGAGCTTCTCAAGCTCTTCTAAGTCCTTGATCATCATCAGACAATGATCTTGGACCAACTGCCCATCATGCATCTGAGCCTTAAAAAGTCTCTTAATGACTTGATATTTGGCTGCGTAACTCTATTCACGAAACAACTCTTGCAGATGAGCTAATATTTGGCAGCTAGTCTTAATATCTTCATATTGGTGCTGGAGCTCATCAGACATCAAGCCTAACATATAATACTTGGCTTTGCTATATTCATTCATCAATTTTTTAGAGATGCTCTCTGATCAGCAGATAGACGTACTGGTAAAGTTGGAGGATCCTATTCCAACACATGAGTCAACTTCTCAGAATCCAAAACTATTTTGAAGTTTTGGAGCCAATCCTTGTAGTTAGGTTCGGTCAGTCTATTGGTGTCTAGGATATGGGCTAGTGGATTGGACGCAGATATTTTTTTATAGAGTCAAAGTTTCTAGTTAGATTTTGTAATTAGACTTAACCAATTTATTTAAGAGATTTATTTTTAAATCAATTAGGCTCCCACTATTTACTTGAATTCCTACACTCCCTTGGCAGAGATGCAAAAATCTCTAGGATTATTGATTTCTAGTAGATAGTGCGGTCCCACCAATTGGCTCACCATCTCACCTAATAGCTATTGGTGATGGATCAATTGATGAGTGGATAACTCTTGTCCAATGATTCTCCAATCATGGTGCACCGAAACCTAATCTCTAATTCATGAAGCTTATCGTGTCGAGAATATTGCTCCACTGCTTAGTTAAGTCAGATCCACCATTTGCATGAATTAGATTCCTGATTGGATCTCTCACTGTATCCAAAATATTGAGTCCAACCTATCTTCCAACTCATAGTATCCAATGCCTAATAGACATTGTTGCATCTTTTCAGCATAACTAAACCACTATATTCAGCCAAGAACAATCAACCTCGAGAAGGGCCCATACATCTACAATGGTGAAAGATCTTAGACTTAATATTTTTTTAAAAAGATTTAATTTAGATCTCTTTAAACTTGATTTGACTTACTCATAATAATTATGACTAATCTAGTAGCATGGGTTGGCTCGAATTGTTAGCCACCTCAAATCAAAATTGGATCGACATAAATGGCTAGGTAAGTAAGACCAATGGAAGGGATATGCCATTAACTCGATAATAACATATTTAGATCGAGTAGCTTCCAATTAAAATCAATCGATCATATCTGCTAGATTTATCTTAGATACCAAATTATCGAATCATAATCAATTAGATTAGCCTACAATCTAGGCTCGAATTGTAGAGCCAAATTAGGTCTTGACTTGATCGAGTCACATCTCAATGTGATTCAATCCTGATCCAAACTTAATCCTATTAGACTGGTCAATTCTAAGCTTTCTTTGATCCCACCTAACCAACTCTTGATTCTATTTGATCAACCACTAGACCTAATTGAGCTACCCAAATTCGAATCCAATTTTATGAAGATGTTTTAGATCTAAAAATTTAAAATTTTTAGACCTAATTAATTTCATAATCTTAATTCTTAATTAAATTTTGGGTTCATGAACAAAACATGTAATAAAATCCTAGGATTTCAGGATCTAGGATTTTGCACAAAATAAGTTCTGATTTTTGATTTAGGATGAATGCACAGCATTCCTACACATCATAAGAACACCTCATCAAATGGAAAGAGAGGGACTTTAGACCCTACATTGTTCTTATGACTGGACGACCAAGGAGAACTTCTTAATCAAAAATATATTTTCTAAAATAAAACTAGTTAGATCTAAATCATATATCACATATACAAAAGATCTAACCTATACATGTCTTACATACATCTTATGTATCATAACTCAATCAACCATGCATGCTTTCAGATCTAAAATACTACATATTAAATTTAAAAAATAAAATTTTAAATTTGATCACATCAAAAATAAAATTATTCTAGATATTTTATAGAACTATTCTATAACTAGTCTAAGCATGCATCTTTTATATCTCATATGAATAAATTAAAAATTAAAAATTTTATTTTATATTTTTTATATCTGGTTACAATAATTATAACATTATAAAAATAAAAATGAAATAGATCTAAAATTATATTTAATTAAATTAATAACATGATCATACTAGACTACACATAGAATAATTCTATTTCTAGTCTAGTCATGCATCTCATACGTTATAGATCTAAACCATATAATTTTTAATTTTTTAATTTTAGATCTAATCACATCTTATGTGATATCTAAAATTATTTAATATTAAATCATAAATAAAAATTAAATCAGATCTAAAAAAGATCTAAAGAACTACTAACGCAGCTCTGATACCAGTTGAAGAAAAATCTAATTTTCCACCATAGGATCGTCTAGATCTGATCAGATCTGAGGTGGATTTTTCTACAAAAATTTCTATGATATGATCAGATCTAAGAATTCTTAGATCTGATCATGATGATCTAATACAAAAAATTAAAAATAAAATTAAATCTTATTTAATTTTAAGTATCTTATTGGGTATTCTGATTATCCTACGATGATCCTATTGGTTCCTGAGATTTTGGAAGGAGGCACGCACGTGCCTGGCATCTACTGGTATCCACTTGGACAGGATCTGAACAATTTCTCCTTATAAATCTCTTCTTCAAAGATTAGATCTGAATATGATCTATAGTTCCTTCAAAACTATTTCTAAAGGTAGCCTATCCATCTTACAAACATTATCGCATAGATCCTGAATCTTGTGCCAAAAATCTTGGACCTTCAACTCAAATTTATGCCTAACTTTTTTAGGAATGTAGAAGAGAGAGAGAGAGAGGATAGAGGGGATGTGGGATATCAAAGAGCCATCTCCTTTGGGCATGGAAAATATTTTATGCGATCTATCTATAATGGCGTGAGAAAGGTTTCTTAAACCCAACGCCACATAGAGTCCCTCTTTGACCAAATAACCAACTTATTTGATCTTTGGGACTCTTCTGATGGATCAAAACTCTTTTGATTCATACAATTAGAATGATCGATCATCAAAATCATTCTAATTACTCCCAAAATTCACCAATGATACTTAGAAGTATATGGTGGCAACCCATCAAAACTAAAAGCCAATCTCTTGGTGCAGCTACCTATGTAATTGGGTTCTTCTACCTTGAGCTTCGACATGATTAAGGTTAAGGTGAACTCGTCAAACCCAACATCCGTCATATGAATTAATCATTTGATTCAAGTCTAATGTAAAACCCTAATCGAAACTCTTTCTATCATCTTCACTCTGCCATGGCCATGGGCTTAAGGACTTAATCTCATGATTATCATAGGGCTACTCCTCATCTGCCAGATAGATAGATCCCCTATTAGTGCAATCCAATTTCTACAACGAACATGCTATAGCCAACATACACCTCAAAATTTTGAATGACTAGGAGACCAAGTTATGGTGTAGTCAAACCATAACATCCTCAAGGTGAACTATCAATGTACCTCAAGTTCAATAACAGACATACCACTATAGCATCAAGCCAATAATCAACTAGAAGGTAAACTTTCTTATGACTGCTCGAAGTGGTCACACTCAATGCCCTCATTCTCTAATGAGTACTTGTACTCTCACTCTGATGTCTCCACACCATAGACTCAAGACATATCTATCCTAAGAAAGCGATCGTACACCAATCTTTCGGATCGATCACCATCCTCATGATGATCCTATGATCAAAAGTAGTTTATGAGTTAATTATGAAAATTCATATCTTAAATTTTTAACTCTTGAAAATATGAATTATCATTACCATTAATTCAAAGGATGTATCATAGATACTTTAAATACACACTATGATAGAAAGCAACTCTTTTATTAATTTATAATCAAAATTATAAAATTATCCTTAGAAGTGTATTACAAGTGTTTAGCCAATCTGACTTCTAGGGCACACATCTAATAGTTGAAAGAAAAATCCTGATTTTTTGGATCAGGTTCATTCAGATCTGATTGGATCGAGAGGCATATTTCAAAAATTTTCCTCTCATATCCAAATCAGATCTGACACTTTTCAGATCTGATTTATAATCTGATAATTAAGAAAATAAAAATAAATTAATTTTGAATTAATTTTTTATCTTGATCTTGGGTAATCTGATTACCCATAGATGATCCTGCGGAAGCTCTGAGGTTTTGGATCTAGCCACGCAAGCACCTGGCCTGTACCGATATCCACTTAGGCTGGATCTAGAGATTTTCTCCTTCTCTTTCTTTTCTCCAAAAATTAGATATGGATCTAATTTGGAGGATCTTCAAAACCACATCTGAAGATCACCCGTCGTCTCTGCAGCAATGCTGCCTTCTTCCTTTTTCATCAGCCTTTCTTGCTTGACTCGCACTAATCAGAAGAACCCAACTTTCTTGGGCGTGGAGAGGAGGGAGAGGGCCAGATGGTGGCATGGAGAAGAGAGAGGGATGGCCTTGGGGCATGGGCTAAGATCAACTATTTTAAAAAAAGTGGGCGCAGATAGGGTCTATTTATAGACTTTGCTGCGCCATGTAGTGCTGCATCACCACAGCCAATTGTGTTGCTTCGTTCAATCAGATCTAAATTTGATTGGTGGGATGAGAGACCCATGGATTCATCCTAAGGTGGTGCCTAAGACTGGTCAAAGTCTATAGGTGAGGGTCACCTACTTTGAATCCAACAAGCAACCTAGAGTCCCATCCGTATGGCACTCCAACATCCCTATCAATAAGCGCACGCCATCCTAGGCGTGCATCCCCTTCTTTCCAAATTTCAGAGAGGGGACAAGCCCCTATCTGCTCTCCAATAAGTGCATGACACATGGGCAAATGTCCAAGGTCAAAGGTCAATGTTTGACCAAGTCAAAGTACAAGAATTAGGAGGTGACGAAAAATGGTAGGTGTTGTCTCAAATTTATCTCATAAATTAAGACAACCCTTTTTGGACTTGGACAAGCTCCAGTCAAACCAGGTAAAGGTACCTAAGTGAGCACAAACTCATTTGGATCAGTCGAGATAATTTTTAAGATAGAAAAAGAAGAATGTCAGGCTCAATCGTGTGCTAGCACGATTTCGTTGAACCGAATTAAATCTTATTCAAATCAATTGAATTGGATTAGTCTAATCGATGATATCCAGATCCAAACCCTTGTTTGTGTGATCTAGTTAGATTTAGTTTTGTATGGTAATGGGATATGTCATGATCTCCATCATCAACATCATGGAAACTTCTTTCGATGGATTAGAACTTTTCTAATTCAAACAACTTAGAATGATCGATCATCTGAATCATTCTAATTACTCCCAAAATCCACCAGTGACACCTAACAGCATATGGTGGCAACCCATCAAAACTAAAAATGAACCTCTCGGTGTAGCTACTTGTGTGATTGAGTTCTTCTATCTTAAGCCCCGATCAGATTTGGGTTAAGGTGAACTCGTCAAACCCTAATTTCTATCATATTATTTAATCCTTCGATTCAAGTCCGGTGTGAAAACCTTAATAGAATCTCTTTCCATTATTTCACTCTCTACCATGGCCATGGGCTTATGGACTTGATTCTCATGATCATCATAGGGCTGCTCCTCATCCACTGAGGTAGATAGATTCCATCTTGGTGCAATTCAATTCCTACAATGAACATGCTATAGCCAACATACACCTCAGGATTCCGAATGGCTAGGAGACTAAGTCATGGTGTAGTCAAACTGTAACACCCTCAAGGTGAACTATCGATGCACCTCAGATCAAAGAACCAGACACACCACTGCAGCATCGAGTCAGTCATCGATGAGAAGGTAGACTTCCTTATGACTACTCGAGGTGGTCATGCTCAGTGCCCTCGTTCTCTAATGAGTATCTGTACTCTCACTCCGATGTCTCTACACCATAGACTTAAGACTCATCTACTATAAAGAAGCGATTGTACACTAACCTTCCGAATCAATCACCATCCTCATGATGATCCTATGGTCAGGAGCATTTTATGAGTTAATAATGAAAATTCTTGTCTTAAATTTTCAACTCTTGAAAATATGAATTATTATACCATTAACTCAAGGGATGTATCACAAACACTAAATACACTTATGTGATAGAAAATAACCCACCTTATTATTTATAGTTAAAATTATAATTTTGCCCCTAGAAGTGTATTACAAGTATCAGCCAATTTTGGCTTCTAGGGCACACATATCTAACAAACTCCCACTTGACCTAAAGCCAATTGGTTACAAATCTAAGTTCCATCTTCTTAAGGTGGGCTTCGATCTTCTACTGGCCCAACGGCTTTGTAAGCAGGTCCGCCGCATTGTCTGCGGAGTCGACTCTCTTGACCTCGACGTAACCCTTCTCGAGGTAATCACGGATGAGGTGGTATCACCGCTAGATGTGTTTGGATTTCTGGTGAGACCTCAGCTTCTTAGCAAGGGCTATGGCGCCATTATTATCACAGTACAGATGAATGGCATCTGATGGCATCACTCCGATCTCCATGGCAAACTTCTTATACCAGAATGCTTCTTTTGCAGCTTCTAATGCAGCGATATATTTTGCTTCCATGGTGGAATCTACTATCATTGTCTGTTTAGAACTTTTTCAACTGACAGCTCCACCATTGCACATAAACAGACTCCCAGATGTCGACTTTCGATCATCTACATCGAACATAAAGTCCGAGTCTATATACCCCTAGACATGGAGTTCTCCATTACCAAAGACCAACAATATATCCTGAGTTTTTCTCAAGTACATAAGGATACATTTCACAGAAGTCCAGTGTTCTTCACCTGGATTCGACTGATATCTGCTCGTGACACTCACGGCATGGGCTATATCAGGTCGTATACATAACATGGCATACATGAGGCTCCCTATTGCTGAAGCATAAGGGATCTTGCTCATGTGTTCTATTTCCTCAGGTGTCCTAGGGCACATCTTCTTGGAAAGATGAATGCCATGCCTGAAGGATACTAAATTTCTCTTAGAGTTTTCCATACTAAACCTCTTTAGTACCTCGTCTATATACATCTTCTATGAAAGACCTAGCATCCTATTTGGTCAATCTCTATAGACCTTAATTCCTAGAATAAAGGATGCTTCTTCTAGGTCTTTCATGAAGAATTCTTTAAATAACCACATTTTAACCGTGGTCAACATAGGAATATCATTCCCGATAAGGAGGATGTCATCCACGTACAATACGAGGAAAACAACAACGCTCCCACTGACCTTTTTAAAGACACATGGCTCCTCCTCATTTTTGATGAAACCAAATATTTTGATCACATCAATAAAACGAGTATTCCAGCTCCGAGATGCTTGCTTAAGTCCACATATGGACCTTTGCAGCTTGCAAACTTTATGATCATCATCACTGGATGTGAAACCTAGCGACTGTTCCATATAGATATCTTTCCTTAAGATATCCATTTAAGAATACCGTTTTCATGTCTATTTACCATATTTCATAATCAAAATAGGCTGCAATAGCAAGCAATGTGCAGATGAATTTTAGCATAGCTACTGGCGAAAAGGTATCCTAATGGTCAATACCTTCGCGTTGACTATAATCTTTTGCCACTAATCTAGCCTTGAATGTCTCTACATTCCCATCTGCATCAATCTTTCTCTTGAAGATCCATTTACACCCAATAGGTACAATACCTTTTGGTGGATCTATCAAGGTCCAGACTTAGTTTGAGTGCATCGAGTTAATTTCTGACTTCATTGCCTCTAACCATTTTTCGGAGTCGATATCTAATATCACCTCGTTATAGATTTTGGGATCATCACCATGAACCCCATTACCTATGAGGAATATTTTCTTTACATCCTCTGAAATAGTACCTAAGTACCTTTTAGGGGAACAAGAAACCCTTTCTGATCTACGAGGTGGAGGAGGTAGTGTATGGATTGGCTTAACCTGATTTGGTTCCATTTGGTCCTTAGCTCGTTGCTCTTATGAGACTTTCTCATCGAGCTTGATCTGCTTTTCAATGCTGCTGTCCTGAATAAACTATTTTTCAAGAAAGATGGCATGTCGACTCATAATCACATTATGATCTTCTGGAATATAGAAATAATATCCTAATGACTCCTTAGGATATCCTATGAATCGAGCTCTAAAGGACCTAAAGTCTAACTTATCCACTTGTTGTCTTTTGACATGAGTCGGACAACCCCAAATTTTGAGATGACTCAGACTTGGTTTCTTACCATGCCATATCTCATACGGTGTGGTAGGAACAATTTTAGAAGGAACCCTATTTAGTAAGTATATTGCAGTTAACAAATAGTATTCCCAAAGAAAATCAGAAAGGTCTGTGAAGCTCATCATGGATCGGACCATATCTAATAGGGCTCCGTTCCTCCATTCTGAAACCCTGTTGAGTTGAGGTATTTTGGTGGAGTCCATTGAGAGACTATGCTATTTTTCTTGAGATAGTCTAGGGATTCCCAACTAAGGTATTCACCTCCTCGATCTGATTGAAGAACCTTAATGGGTTTTTCAATTTATTTTTCTACTTCATGTCTGAATTCTTTGAACTTTTCAAATGCTTCAAACTTGTGTCTCATAAGATACACATACCCATACCTTGATAAATCATCGATAAAGATTATGAAGTAGACTAAGTTGCCTCTAGCCAGCACATCAAATAGGCCACACACATCTGTATGTACTAAGGCAAGAAGATCTATGGCCCATTCCCTATGTCCTATAAAAGAGAGCTTGGTCATTTTGCCATGAAGACAGGATTCATAAATTGGATATGACTCAAAAGTCAATAGACTCAATAGCCCAGTTTTTTCTAATTTGTTAACTCTATCTTCTGCTATATGACCTAATCTTAGGTGCCATAGATACCTATCATTAGGACTATCCCTAGGATGTTTTGATTTTATGGCATTTACATTTTGCTCAAAGTTAAAAATAGATACATCAATATGTAACTGATAAAGACCATTAATAAGAAAACCATTTGCAATTTTATTTCTTTCATAAAGAATGTTACAATGGTCCTTAAGAAAACTAATTACATAGCCTTCTAATGCAAGACAAGAAACAGAAATCAAATTCCTGCTTACTGTAGGCATAATAATAATAGTCTTTTAATACTAAGTCTAAATCAGATGGTAGTCGAAGAGGGTATGTTCCCACGGCCACGACAGCAACCCTTGCTCCATTTTTGACTCGTAGGATCATCTCACCATCCCTCAGCCTCCTACTATCCTCAAGACCCTGCATAGAAGTGCACAAGTGAGCACTAGAACCAGAGTCAAGCACCCAACTGGATGCAGAAGAAACCATAAGGTTAGACTCAATAACAAGCATACCTCCAGAAGGACCTACCTCCTTCTTCTTTAGGGTGGCCAGGTAAGTAGGGCAGTTCTGCTTTCAGTGGCCATCATTGTTGCAATGAAAATACTTTCCTTTGTCAGCGGCCTTCTTCTTCAGCTCTACCTTTTTCTTCTTTCCTCCTTCCACCTTCTACTTTTTCACAGACTTCTTCTTCTTTCCAAAAGACTTTCTCTTGGAAGAAGTCCATTCCATAGCAAGTACTGAGCCTTTAGAATCCTTTCATGGAAAGCTCAGTGGTAACCAGCATGTTCATAAGTTTGGCCAAGGAGTTTTGAAGTTTATGCATATGGTAGTTCATGATGAACTACCCAAATGCATCAGTCAAGGATTGCAGAATTATGTCATTCTACAGATCCAAGTCCAACCTCACTCCGAGCTTCTCAAGCTCTTCCAAGTCCTTGATCATTATCAGACAATGATCTTGGACTGACTGCCCATCATGCATCTTAGCCTTGAACAGTCGTTTAGTGACTTGATACTTGGCTGCGCGACTCTGTTCACCAAACATCTCTTATAGGTGAGCCAACATTTGGCGAGCAGTTCTGATATCTTCATGTTGGCGCTGAAGCTCATCAGACATCGAGCCCAACATGTAGTATCTGGCCTTATTATCTTCGTCAGTCCACTTATCCAGAGACGCTCTTTGTTTAGCAGATGGATGAGCTGGTAAGGTGGGAAGGTCTTGGTCCAATACATGAGTTAACTTCTCAAAATCCAAAACAATTTTGAAGTTCCAAAGCCAATCCTTGTAATTTGGTCTGGTCAGTCTATGGGTGTCCAGGATTCGTGCTAGTGGGTTGGATGCAGACATTTTCCTATAGAGAGTCAAAGTTTCTAGTTAGATATTGTAATTAAGACTTAACCAATTTATTTAGGAATTTTATTTTTAAATAAATTAGCTCCAACTATTTTCTTGGATCTCTACACTTCCTCTATAGAGATGCAAAAATCTTCACGATTACTGATTTCTAGTGGGTGGTGCGGTCCCACTGACTTACTCATCACCTCACCTAACAGTTATTGGTGATGGGTTAGCCAATGAGTGAACAACTCTTGTTCAATGATTCTCTAATCATGGTGCACCCAAACTTGATCTCTAATTCATGAATCTCATCGTGTCCAAAATATTGATCCACTCCTTAGTTAAGTCAGACCCACCATTTGCATAGATTGGATTCCTAATTGAGTCTCTCACCATATCTAGAATATTGAGCCCAATTCATCCTCCAGCCCATAGCATCCAATGCCTAATAGACATGGTTGCATCTTTCTGGTGCAACTGAGCCACTGTAACCAGTCAAGAACAATCAACCCTAAGGAAGGGGCCCGCACATCTACAATGGTGGAAGACCTTAGACTTAATCTTTTCTTAGGAAGATTTGATTTAGGTCTCATTAAACTAGACTTGACATAGTCATAACCATTATGACTAACCTAGTGGCATGGGTTAGCTCGGATTATTGACCACCTCAGATCAAAACTGAGTCAACAAATATGGCCAGGTAAGTGAGATCGGTGGAAGGGATATGCCATTAACTCGATAAGAACGCATTCGAGTCGAGTAGCTCCCAATTAAAAATCAGTCGATCGTATCTACCAAACTTACCTTAGACACCAAATTGTTGAGCCAGAACCAATCGGGTTAGCCTACAATCCAGACTCTAACCACTGAGCCTAATTAGGTCTTAGCTTGATCGATCACATTCGTGACTCGATCTTGACCCAGACTTAATCCTATTAGGCTGGTCAATTTAAGCATTGTTGATCCCATCTAACCAACTCTTGATTCGATTTGATCAACCGCTTAGACCTAATTGAGCTACCCAAGCCCGAACCCAGATTTATGAATATGTCTTAGATCTGAAAATTCTCAATTTTAGATCTAATTGATATTTCATAAACTTAATTCTTAATTAAGTTAGGGTTCTTAAACAAAACATATAAATAAGATCCTAGGGTTTCAGGATCTAGGGTTTTGCAGAAAGTAAGTTTTCAATTTCTGATTAAGGACGAATGCACAGCACCCCTACACATCATAAGAATATCCTATCGAATGGAAGGAGAGGGTCTTTAAGCCCTACTTTATTCTTATGATCGGACGGCCAAGCGAAATGCCTTAATCAAAAAAATAACTAATCTACAAAAACTAATTAGATCTAAGCATATATCTCATATATAAAAAAATAGATCTAATTAAAATATATTTTGTATATATCACATATATCATAAATGCATGTTTTTTATATCTAAATTATCTCATAATCATCTAAAAAATTAAATTTAAATTTGATTTATCAAATAAAATTTAATCTAAACCTATTTGCAAAACTATTCTACAACTTGTCTAAACATGCAACTATCATATCTCATATGAACAAATTAAATTAAATTTATTTTCTATTTTTAAATCTGATTATAACATCTATAATATCAAAAAATATAAAATAAATAGATCTAGAAATTATATTTAATCAAATAAAAAATATGATTATACTAGACTACACATAGAATAATTCTATACCTAGTTTAGTTATGTATCTCATACATATTAGATCTAGATAAATTATTTTTAATTTTTAATTTTTTTTTATTTTAGATCTAATCACATCTCACATGATATCTAAAATTACTAATTAATCATATTAAATCAGATTCAGATAAATTTTATAAGAACCTGGCTTTGATACCAATTGAAAGAGAAATCCTGATTTTTTGGGTCAGGTTCGTTCAGATCTGATTGGATCGAGAGACATATTTTAAAAATTCTCTTCTCATATCTAGATTAAATCTGATACTTTTTAGATCTAATTTATAATCTGATAATTAAAAAAATAAAACTAAATTAATTTTGAATTAATTTTTTACCTTGTTCATGGGTAAGCTGATTACCCATTGATGATCCTACGGAAGCTCTGAGGTTCTGGATCTAGCTACGCAAGCGCCTGGCCTCTACCGATATTCACTCTAGTTGGATCTAAAGACTTTCTCCTTTTCTTTCTTTTCTTCAAAAATTAGATCTGGATCTGATTTGGAGGATCTTCAAAATACCTTTTGAAGATCACCCATCGTCTCTACAGCAGTGCTGCCTTCTTCCTTTTTCGTCAGCCTTTCTTGCTTGACTCGCACTAATCAGAAGAACCCAACTTTCTTGGGCATGGAAAGGAGGGAGAGGGCTAGATGGTGGCATGGAGAAGGGAGAGGGACAGCCTTGCGGCATGGGCTAAGATCAACTTTTTTTAAAAAAGTGGGTGCAGATAGGGTCAATTTATAGACTCTGCTGCGCCATGTAGTGCTGCATCACCACGGCCAATCACGTTGCTTTGTTCAATCAAATCTAAATCTGATTGGTGGGATGAGAGACCCATGAATTCATCCTAAGGTGGCACCTAAGATTGGTCAATGTCTGAAGGTGACGGTCACCTAGTTTGAATCCAACAAGCAACCTGGAGTCCCATCCGTATGGGACTCCAGCATCCCTATCCATGGGCACACGCCATCCTAGGCGTGCACCCCCTTCTTACCAATTTCCAGAGAGGGGACAAGCCCCTATCTATTCTCCAATAAGTGCATGACACATGGGTAGATGTCCAAGGGTCAAAGGTCAATGTTTGACCAAGTCAAAGTACAAGAATTAGTAGGTGACGAAAAATGGCAGGTGTTGTCTCAAATTTATCTCATAAATTAAGACAACCCTTTTCTGACTTGGACAAGCTCCAGTCAGACCAGGTAAAGGTACCTGAGTGAGCACAAACTCATTTGGCTCAGTCGAGATAACTTTTAAGATAGAAAAAGGAGAATGTTAGGCTCAATCGTGTGCTAGCATGATTTTCTTGAACCTAATTGAATCTTATTCAAATCAATTGAACTGATTAGTCCAATTGATGATATCCAGATCCAAACCCTTATTTGTGTGACCCAGTTAGATTCAGTTCTATATGGTAATGGGATATGTCATGATCTCCATCATCGACATCATCGAAACTCCTTTCGATGGATCAGAACTTTTCTGATTCAGATAACTTAGAATGATCGATCATCTAAATCATTCTAATTGCTCCCAAAATCCACCAGTGACACCTAGCAGTATATGGTGGCAACCCATCAAAATTGAAAATGAACCTCTCAATGCAGCTACTTGTGTGATTAAGTTCTTCTATCTTGAGCCCCGATCAGATTAGGGTTAAGGTGAACTCGTCAAACCCTAATTTCTATCATATGATTTAATCATTCGATTCAAGTCCGATGTGAAAACCTTAATAGAAACTCTTTCTATTATTTCACTCTCTACCATGGCCATGGGCTTATGGACTTGATTCTCATGATCATCATAGGGCTGCTCCTCATCCACCGAGGTAGATAGATTCCATCTTGGTGCAATCCAATTCCTACAATGAACATGCTATAGCCAACATACACCTCAGGGTTTTGAATGGCTAGGAGATCGAGTCATGGTGTAGTCAAACTATAACACCCTCAAGGTGAACTATCGATGCACCTCAGATCAAAGAACCAGACACACCACTACAGCATCGAGTCAGTCATCGACGAGAAGGTAGACTTCCTTATGACTACTCGAGGTGGTCACGCTCAGTGCCCTCGTTCTCTAACGAGTACCTGTACTCTCGCTCCAATATCTCTATACCGTAGACTTAAGACTCATCTACTACAAAGAAGTGATTGTATACTAACCTTCTGAATCAATCACCATCCTCATGATGATCTTATGGTCAGGAGCATTTTATGAGTTAATAATGAAAATTCTTGTCTTAAATTTTCAACTCTGGAAAATATGAATTATTAGTACCATTAACTCAAGGGATGCATCACAAACACTAAATACACTTATGTGATAGAAAATAACCCACCTTATTATTTATAGTTAAAATTATAATTTTGCCCCTAGAAGTGTATTACAAGTATTAGCCAATTCTGGCTTCTAGGGCACACATATCTAACAATAGTATGCTGGACGAACTTCTTAGTGGGTGAATAGCAGAATTCTAAATAATTAAAACCTAACCCATCCAACCTTGCTTGGCAACAAACCTTAAAGGCTGTTGAATTTTTCTATTACAAATAGTGAACTCCTTCCAATTGAACTCCTTCCAACCATGTATGGTGGATGAACTTCTTAGTAGCAACAATTTTCTCTCTCAGTAATTATGTAATTTCTTCAAGACATAATGAATCCCATCCAACCGAACTTGAATAGTAAAGGGCATGGTAACTATGGTTCTTATGATAGCAAAGCCCTATCAAAGATTGAACCTCAACATCCTCCGATTTCACCTATGGTGGGCCTTGAGTGTGGCTAAATCCCTTTATGGCATACAGCATCTCTCATTAACCTTATGACAGGAACCTCGCTTAGCCAAATTCCTTCCTAGTCATACTCTATCCCGACCAAACTTCTTTACTCTATTGATAACGACAAAATTCATGTGCGGCCTAACTTCTTTATCTTTTTTTGATAATCATAGATCTAGCCAGCCTGTACCATGCATATTGATTAGATAAATTTGAATAGTGAAAGAACTTGTCATCAGCATGAATTTGATTTTCAATCTAGAATAGCAATCACTTCATAGATAGTGGGTCATCACACTCCTTCGATCCGAACTCCAGGCTAATCTTGAGGGAAACAGAGCTTCTAAAAATAAAGTGTTCATTCATCAATCCCAAAACCAACCAAACTTCTTTAGAAAATCTGATGATGATTTGGAAAGTTCAATGATCTCCTCTCTGGCCTCTTGCTTGAAAGCTTCCATCAATTCCTGACTGACTTCGAAGATGGACAAACTCTTCAAAGTCAGCAAAACTTCTTAAAGCTATCAAAGGTAGCACCAATAGAGTTCAACTAACTAAAGGTTCACTACCTACTATTCACAAGCCGATCTCCATGTTCGGCCCAACTAGCTTTAAGTTCTTCATCCTAACACATGTGACGTGCTAATAGGTACAGAAGCTACATCAGAACTCCAAATAAAACTCAACCACCTATAAGTCACGATAAACGATAGCCCACTCTCTGTAGCAAACCCCACGTGGCCCAAATCACCCACTAGCATTCTGTTATGGCTGCAACTTTCATTCTATTATAGGCTCTGCCTATATAAGAGATCCTCTAGATATATTTTTTCTCTATGCTCTGCTCTCTGTTCTTAATTCTCCTAAGTACTACATTCTTCTTGGTTGGAGAACTAACTTGACCGTCGAAGGATCCTGTCAGAGCCATCCATCTCTGGTTTAGACTTTGCCTTGCAAGTCTCATCGATGATCTCATTTTCACCAACTCCAGCTAACTCCGGTGTCACCACCATTTTCTGTACTAATAGGATCGATGCTAGAGGAAGGACCGTTGAGCCCTTGTTCTTAAAGGAGTACCCAGTTGAGTTCATCTTTTTCCTCACCTCTCCAATTCTATAATTCTAATCATTCTTGTGAAATGTCTCCCAAGAGAATATCAACCCAACGATCCACGGCCTCTACTGCTAGATCTCATCGGATTAATCTACTCTGACTTCATCGCTAGCACCATAACCCCCACCAGCAGTCATGGTGGATCTGGAGCAATTTAACTTACTGATGTTGCAGGTTAAGGGCCTTATTGAGGCAGTACAGGCCATGCAGCAACCCCTAGCAGCAGTTCAGTTGGAAAGATCCTCGCCAAAATATAGAGATCAGGTGTCTGGAAGACCCACCTAGGTGAGTCAGTCGGTGACTCTTGGAAAGGGGAAGTAGAGAGCAAAGAGCTCCTGTTCAGTTCATGATTCCATCCTTAGGGAATCCTTACCCCCCTCCAGCCAGCCATACTTTAAGATCCATGATTGAAAAGATATTCTCAATCAGAAGCTTCAAAAGATTAATCGGTAGATCGATGAACTCCGCCATGTTGCCCTACTCGTCATGATGATATTTGCACCGACCCTCCTTTTTCCGCTAGCATCATGCAGGAGCCCATCCCACTGAACTTCAAACTCTCCTAGTTTGAAAGTTATGATGAGACTACCAACCCAGTCGACCATCTTGAAGTTTTGAAAACTATGACGTTGCTCCATGACGTGGCTGATGCCATTTTGTGCCAAGCTTTTTCCTTCACTCTAAAAAAAGCAACAAGGAACTGGTACTCAGGCCTCAAATCGGATACCATCTTTTCTTTTGACTAGCTAAGCCACTAGTTTATGGCTTATTTTATCAGTAGCCAATGTTAGAGATGAGGTTCAGACTTTCTTATCAATATTAAGCAGAAAGAAAGGGAGTTCATCCGAGCTTATGTCAGCCACTTTAATGTTGTTGCCCTGGAGATCTGAAACTTGGACCAATTTATTGCTATAGCCACATTGAAGGATGGCCTCTAGAAAAATGATTTCTTTTTCCCCTTGGAGAAGAAGTCCTCCTAAAATTTTGTTGATATGCTTGATCGGGCTGAAGGCTATGCTCGAGAGGAGGAAACCTTCAAGTTGAAGGATGAAGAAGCCACAGGAGAGCAGCCAGCAAGTGAATCTAGCAAGCCCACGATCGTTAAGAAGTTGGATGAAGTTCGGTCATGCTCCAAAACTCTATTTGAGTGCAGAAGAGCTTGGAGTGCTCCAATAGAGAAGTCCTGATCGAAGGTAGCAGCGAAACTCCCTTCCTTGATGGTTCCACAACTATTCTCCTCTAAATGCTCCCAAGACTCAAGTACTGATAGAAATAAAGGAGTAGTTGCCAAGGCTAGAGAGAATGAAGACTCATCCATCCAAGCACAACCTCAATAAGTAATGCCTCTACCATTATGACCATGGTCGTGATACTAAAGAATGCATCCAGCTCTAAGACAAGATCGAGGAGCTCATTAGACGAGGTCAACTAGACCATTTTTTTAGATGTTGACTAGAAAGAAGGAAGGACCAGTCAAGAGCTCTACCACAACCTGAACCACCTCGGAGGGATGAGCCATAGGAAGATTGGCCCCTACTTGAAATTATCAACACCATTTCTGGGGGACATCGGTAGAAAGAAACTAGTGAATCTATAGAGCCAGCAAACAGGCAAAGGACTAAGGAGCCCATCACTTTCACCGAACAAGATATATAGGATGTTTAATTTCCATACAATGATGTGATTGTAGTTTAAATATTGCTGACTATGATGTATGTCATATTTTGATTGATAATGGAAGCTCTATGGATGTTTTATTTTTTGATGGGTTTACTAAAATATATATACCCAACAATTGCATGGGGTCAATAAATTTTTTATTAGTGGGATTCATCGATGATGCAGTACCAGTTGAAGGAATAATAACTTTTTATTATAGCAGGTTGGTATCCAAAGCAGTCCAAGGCCCAAGTTGATTTTCTAGTAGTGAAGCCTCCTTCAGCTTATAATGTAATTCTTGACCGACCTATTTTGAATGCACTTCGGACCATGATTTTGACTTATTACTTAAAGATGAAGTTTTCAATAAGTCATGGGATTGGAGAAGTCAGAGGAGATCAAGCATTGACGTGACACTATTACACCATTGCCTTGCAAAGAGGAAAGCAAGCAAATCCCTATTCGGTGGATGGACTTGATACCCGTGATGACCTAACTGAAAAGCGGGGGGAATTGATCGACGATCTTGCTGTAGTTTCTTTGAATGATGGAAATGAAGATCATACTGTTCAAATCAGCTCTAACCTAAAAGAGGAAGTCAGGAAGCAGCTCGTCACTTTCTTGTGAAAGAATGTCGATGTTTTTGCCTGGGTGCCTATAGATATGCCAGGGATTGATGCAGAAGTAATGAAACATTTTTTAGCTGTGAATCAAAAGCATCAATTGGTAAAGCAAAAAAAATGCAACTTTGCACCAGACCGGCAAAAAGCTATCATGGATGAAATCGACAAGCTTCTTAAAGCTAATTTCATTCAAAAATTATCCTATCTGATCTGAATTGCAAATGTCATTCTCATCAAGAAAACAAACGATAAATGAAGGATGTGCATAGATTTCATAAATGTGAACGAAGCTTGCCCAAAGGATAGCTATCCTCTATCCAGAACTGACATACTGGTGGACGCCATCTCAAACCATGAGCTCCTCACTTTCATGGATGCATTTTTTAGATATAATCAAATCTAGATGGCACCAGAGGATGAAGAAAAAATTGCTTTTATTACTGACTGTGGTCATTATTGTTATAGGGTTATGTCCTTTGAACTAAAAAATGCAAGTGCTACTTATCAACACTTGGTGAATAAGATCTTCAAAGAGCAAATTGGCTACAATATGGAGATCTATGTGGACGATATGCTAGTCGAAAGTTGGTCTTCAACAAATCATATCGTCGACCTTGAGGAAACCATCAACAACTTTGAAAGTATAAGATGAAGTCGAATCCAATCAAGTGTGCCTTCAGAGTAATCTCGAGAAAGTTTCTGAGACTTATGGTGTTAAGGCATGGCATATAAGCAAATCCCAAGAAGATCAGAGCTACTCATGAAATGACTATGCCAAAAATAATAAAAGAGGTCCAATGCTTGATAGGGAAGGTCGTGACTCTAATTTAGTTCATTTTGAGATCGGCCAAGCATTACATGTCCTTCTTTCAAGTGCTCAAGCTGCCAAAGAACTTTTGCTAGACTCCTAAGTGTCAATAAGCTTTTAAGGAATTGAAGAATTATCTCAGCTTACCCCCTCTCCTTGCCAAGCCCGAACTTGGTGAAGAACTTTTTCTATATTTGGTGGTGTCACTTGCAGCAATTGGCGCTGTCCTAATTAGAGAGGAGGCAAAAATCTAGAAGTCTATCTATTACATAAGTCAAGTTTTGAGGGATGCAGAAACAAGATATATAAAATTAGAAAAACTAACTTATGCCCTATTGATTGCAGTCCAAAAGCTTCGACCATATTTTTAGAGGCATATAATCACGCTTCTTACTGATCAGCCTATCAAAGCAGTTCTTCATCAACCTAATACTTTTGAAAGAATAACTAAATGGGCAATTGATCTCACCAAGTTTGACATCAATTTTCAACCATGACCATCCATTAAAGCTCAAATATTGGCTAACTTCATAGTAAAATGCACTATTCTGGATCCCATCGAACTAGAACAGCAAGAAGTTTGTACTTCTAATTCTCGGATGAACCTCATTGAAGAAAGAGCAGACCTCCCTAAGAACTTTTGGACTCTATATGTAGATGGTTCATCTAATGCTTCAGAAGCAGGTGCAAGCCTGATTCTAATCAATCTAGAAGGAGTTACTACTGAGTACGCGCTATGCTTTGAGTTCCCAGTAATAAATAATGAAGCTGAATATGAAGCTCTGATCACTGGGTTAATAATAGCTAAAGAATTAGAAGCAAATCATGTAAAAGTCTATAGCGATTCTCAGCTAGTGGTGGAACAAGTTAATGATAATTTTGAAGCTCGAGAGGAAAGTATGAAGAGGTACTTGAAAAAATTAAGCAGCCAACTTCGACCTTAAGTATCTTTGGCATTCAGCAGATCTCCAGAGCAAAAAATACTAGGGCTAACCTTCTCTCCAAGTTAGCTACTCTGGCTCCAAGTGAATTGCCAAAATAGGTCTTCTTTGAAGTTTTGCAATATCTAAGCTTGAAAGAATTCCAAACTATGATGCAGGTTGACCTAGG
Source organism: Cocos nucifera (assembly GCA_006176705.1). Classification (NCBI taxonomy): domain Eukaryota; kingdom Viridiplantae; phylum Streptophyta; class Magnoliopsida; order Arecales; family Arecaceae; genus Cocos; species Cocos nucifera. The sequence goes on along the minus strand of QRFJ01006096.1, from coordinate 27,081 downwards.
GCCCCGCTGGATCGATCCACTTATTTTATATCTTAAAGATGGCACACTCCTTAGGGATCTAAAAGAAGCTCAAAAGTTTAGAAACCAAGCATCTCATTATGTTCTACTCCTTGCCACTTCTTAGATGTCTTCAACCCTCTGAAGCTGATTATGCACTGAAGAAAGTCCATGAAGGTGTATGTAGAAATAACCTTGGAGCCAGATCATTATGTTATAAACTACTTCGTTAAGGATACTACTGGCTGACTATGCAACAGGATGCCATAGATTATGTGAAGAGATATGATCGATGCCAGAGAAATGCCAATGTTTAGAGGCAACTGACTTCACAACTTGCACATCTGAGTGCTCTATGGCCATTTGTATGGTGGGGGATGGACATACTTGGGTCCTTTCCTATGGCATCTAGATAATGAAAATTTTTTTTAGTGGCTGTGGATTACTTCACCAAGTGGGTTGAGGCTGAACCTCTAGCAAAAATTACTGAAGTTAAAGTACAGGACTTTATCTGAAAGTCAATAGTTTGCAGATTCAGCCTGCCTCGAACTCATCATAGATAATAGACGTTAGTTTGCGAGAGCAAAATTTACTGAGTTTTGTGAAGATCTGAACATCTTCCTTCATTCTACGTCAGTAGCCCAGCCACAAGCAAATGGCAAATCCAAGGTTGCAAATAGGACCTTACTGCAAGAGATCATAGTGAGACTTGAAAGGATAAAAGGGACATGGGTGGATGAACTCTATGATATTCCCTGGGCTTATAGAGACACTCAAAGGCTGCCAATTGGAGAAACTCTCTTTGTCTTAGCTTTTGGAACTGAAGTAGTAATACTCATCGAGATCGAACTTCCCTCAGCATGAGTTGAAGGTTTTATTAAATAAGACAACTCACAGGATCTCAGAACAAATCTTGACCTGCTAGAAGAAAAGCAAGAAAAGGCCTAAATTTGAATGGCAGCTTATAAATAGAAGATGGCTTGCTACTACAATTTTAGAGTCGGAAGTAAAATTTTCAAAGTTGGAGACCTGGTGCTACGAAGGGTAGACATCTCTCAACCGCAAAGCTAAGGAAAGTTTGCTCTAAACTGGGAAGACCCTTATGAGGTTGTAGAAATCATCCGACCAGGAACATTTTATCTAAAGGAGCTCGGAGGAGCTAAACTTTCATGACCATGAAATTAAGAAAACTTACAAATGTACTATCAATAATCTCATTTTAGTTAAATTCTTTTTAACATTCTTGTCTTTGGTGCAAAACTATGTGATGATAGAAAATCATTCAACCAAACTTTATTTTCAAATGAAGTACAAGGCCTCTGGTTATTTAAGATAGGTGGTTAACCTTATCAGAGCGAGGGTGAAGGCCTCCGGTTATTTAAGATAGGAGGTAAACAATGAATATAGAGACTTCTAGCTCACGGATGCTTCACATCGAGTTCAAAAATCCTTGTTCATAAATATGGAGGATTAATACACAAAATGTAGAATTGAAGCTATTATTTGGAGATGACATCGATATCAAATGCAATAAGAAAAATAAAGAGAATTAGCAAGCATCAGACTAAAGTGAAACTCAAAAAGATAAATGAAAGATATCATTTCATTAAAATTAAATTTCACTACATAGGATTTTGTGATCGATTACAAAAAAAGAGAAGAGAAAAAAAAAGAAGAGAGAGAAGCTAAAGTCCTACTCGGAATCAAACATTGGACCGCCGACCCTAACTAATACAAGAGCATGCTTCAAATCATTAACTTTTTCTTCTAGATCACTTCTTGCCACTAAACTCTCACTAAGTAATTTGTTGGCTCTCTGAAGATCGTCTTCTGTTTCTCTTAGTCTTTTTCTCAGAACTATAGATTCGGCTTTGACATCCTTTATTGCATTCTTGATGTAATTTGTTTGGATCTTGAGTTGTAAAAGTTCAGCCTTGGTCTTCTCATGCATCATCGAAAGTCTCTCATGATCCTCCGTAAAGAGGCAACCTCCTCTGGATCCCCTTTCGGGCTAGTTTGAGCTTTATCTTCCAGTTGCTTCTGAAGCTGGGACACCTTAGTGTTAGCCATATTAAGTTTCCTTTTTAGATCTTCAATTTGCCCACACTAGCCGATTCGATAAGTGTCGTACATAATCTTGGGATCATGTAGTTATTTCTTAAGAACGAAGAATTTCTTTGACCAGTCCCATCCATACTCCATCTTACTTTGGCTTCAGGTCGAACCTCTCTCCAGCTGGCCGATCTTTTCTTTTGCCTCATAAAGTTCAGCCTCAAGAGAATAAATCTTAGCTATCAGGATCCAGGATTTCTCGCTAGCATGCTTCTTGGTCTTTGAAATTTCTTCACTTAGATGATTTTTTTTAGCAATATATTCTTTGAAGAATTGCTTGGAGGATTGGTGAATATTATTTATTTCAACAGCAGCCTCAGCATAATTTTTTTTGATTTTCGAAGCTCATCCTTAATTTTCTTCAATTTTTTGCTAAGACGACAAACTTCTTTTCTTAATTCTTTATTAACAGCCTTCAAGAAAATTCCCTAAGGTAGAGGTTCAACATCAATCGAAGATTGCGTTAATGCATGAAAACATCATGACACAATGGTATGGCAGAAAAGTTCATTTTCATTACTAAAAATATTTTGAATATAAGAATAAGTAAAAGAAAAAAAGAGTATAATTATAGAAAGTTTCCACCCTCTGGAGGAGGAACGGTGGATGAGCTCGGTGCAGCTTCAGCAGCCTCAAGCTCTCGGGCAAGCTCAGAAGTCACGACGGGAAGCTTGGTGGAAGGTAAATAGACGGCAGTAGTAGAAGGTTCGGCTTCATCATTGGAGGACTCCCCCATCAGAAAACTGAGATCAAGCTCAGAAAATCTTTTAGCTATCCTCCCCTTGCAAAATTTGACTGCTTGTTGTTTAAAGCAACAAATAAAGATTAAACCCAATTTTAATTTTTAGAATGGTGATGTGTCAGGTATCGATTTCCTCAAGGATTGAAGGTTAAGTTATATTCAATTTTAATTAAAAATAAATTTTTTAATTTAATTTTAAAGTAGGAATTTAAATAAGTACATTAAAGAGAGCAAATTGAGAGTTTAACGAGCTAAAAGAAAATAAAAAAATAAATACTTAATTACTTAGGATTTTTAAGAATTATTGAGAATTATTTTAGAATTTTGAATTCATCTTCTGTATGGTTGTGATAACTTTTCTTAATATAAAAATTAATATTTTTAAGAATTTAGTTTTGATTATAATTTATTTTCTTATAGTATGAATTATATCTCATGATAATGATCCATCTCTATGAAATGATAAACTATTCAATACTTCAATTTTTAAAAATTAATAATATGTCTTTTAAAAATTACTCTTTAAAATAAATTATTAAATTAAGTATGAACTGTATCTGTCAATCATAATCCATCCTAATAAATATAATTTATTTAGATCTTTAGTCAATTAATAAGCATGTCAAATAATCAAAATATCATGCATAAAAAGATAAATTTTATTAAAAACTGAGCAAGAGAACATGTTTGCATTAAAAAGTAATTACAAAAGATTAAGAAAAAAAATTACAATCTGTGTAAAAATATTTCATCTACTCTTCTAGAATTTAGCTTCTTAGTTGCGCATGGTTGACGATTTGCTCGCTCCCAGCATCTTCAGAGCTTCTTTGATTGAAGGTTGGAAGAAGAAAGAAGGAAGAAAGGAGGAGAAGAGAGAAAAAGAGAGAAGTAACTATACATTTTTCTCTATTTTTGGCTTAGAAAACTTGTTCTCATTCTATGGGAGTAAGAGTGCTTAAACAGAGGAGGAAACTAGATCTTCACAACAATTTTCGGAGTCAAAATCCGAGTCTGGATTGATTTCAAACATCTTGAAGCTTCCTGACCATTGGATCTTGATCAAACGGTCCAAAATCAACTCAAAAACCATCAAGATTAGCTGCTTAAACCCTTGATCAAGCCTCTTGATTAATTTTGACTGTCAGATCTCTACCTGGATGAATTTTCGTTGTTGGATTGCTTCAAATCTCCTTTAGAATCCTTAATCAGGTCAGAATGAATATCAGCCATTGGATCACCATCAACATTAACATCTACAATCCAATTGCACAAAACTGCAATCGTAGACTACCATGGATCGACCATGTCGAAGACCGTAGCCAATCAGAAGCCAGCATGCTAGATAAAATGATCAAAATGCCCCTATATGCCATGATAAAAATTCTGTGAATCTCTTAGTGATCTAGGTTCACCACGTGGTGCACGCCGATTGGCTATGCTTAGCTGGATGGTCCATGCCTTTTCCATGGACCAGTCAGTCCGTCCACCATGCACCGATCTTTTTTTTTTTATTTTAAACTTCTGAACTTCATAATTTTTTCATTTTTTCTCCAATTTGAGTGAAATTTATTTCATTGGAACCCATAAATCAAGCTCTTTGCATTGATAAACTTCTTTCCTACAAAACACTAATAAAAATATTAATTTTTTAAATAAATATTAAATTAATATATATTTAATACTTTTATTTATTAAATTATGATAATTATTACACCTTCCAACTTAAGTTTTACTCGTCCTTGAGTAAAAAAAGAAAAATTAGAAGTATGTACCAACTCGATAAGATGTGAAAGTTTCTTCAGGTCATCCTAAAATTAGTTGATACTTGGTTAGAGATTGAAGAAGTACATCATTAGATTATTAATTTCATCCCAAATAGTGGTTAAGTGAAGAATATAAAATTTAAAGATTTTCTTTGACTAATTCTCCTTCTTTATTATTTAAATTCTCTATCTTTAGTATGGACTAGAGTTTTTTTTTTTTTTTTTCATAGCTAGTGTAATGTTTTAACCTCTTAAGCTTTCTATCTAATCGTTGTAGCGAGCTTTGGACCAATGACTTCCAAATCAATTAGCTTTAGGACATTAGATGTAGAACATCCCTCAGGCTTACTGACTCAAGTCAAATAGGCTATAGATTAAAACTAACTATATAACAAGCTTCTTTATATTGCCCACTTTTTGATGCAAATAACATTGTTTACTTAGGCAACGAGACCCAATTACTTGGTGGAAGACCATTATTTAGAATTTGCTTTTTATTTCTCTTTATTTTATATATTATTTTTAAAAAAAAAATTTTTACTCATACCCATATAAAGTAGATTCTTTATTGAATATAGACTAAAAGTAGATTTTAGAATTACTCAAAAATTTGTTCTATTCTAAACCTGATCATTTGTTAAATTTTCCTAATAATTGGGTTCTTAGTATTTCAAAATTTCTCTAGATCATTAATCAATTATCTATTAACATACCTAAAAAATTTTAAATCGATATGAAATCAGGTATATAAGACTAATTATTACCATACTTAAGGACTTAAAAAAAAATATTTATCCTTCCCTCCAACTTAATTTCCATTATCCTCAATGGAGGAAAGAATATAGTGTAATAAATGACAAAAATAATAAGGAAAGAGTTCACCTAACTTAATATATTTCTAGTCTCGGCCTAAGCTTTATTTATTTTTCATCTAGCATGAGTTTGTGGTTCTCCCCTTAACTTAATCCTGAAAGAAAGGTAAACTAAAATAAAAATATTAAATATAAAAAATTGGATTGCCTCCCAGTAAGTGCTAAGTTTAACATCTTCAGCCAGACCAGATCCAAAAATTAATCCAAGTAAATCAGTTCGTAAAGAACCATAGCTTCTTTATTAGATTTAATGAATAGTTTTAAGAATGGTTTTAATCATTATCCATTAACTTTAAAAGTAACACCATTACTTAGGTTTTCAATTTCTATGGTCCCGTGTGAGAAGACTTTCTTAACTATATACCATCTAGTCCATCAAGATCTTAATTTACCAGAAAATAGATGTAGCCTAGAATTGTATAGAAGAACTTTTTGTCTAGGTGTAAAAGATTTTCTATTAATTACTTGATCAAGAAAAGTTTTAGTTCTTTCTTTATAAATTTTGGCATTTTGATAGGCTTCATTCCTGATTTCTTCAAGTTCATTAATTTACAATTTTCTCAAATCATCAGCTACATCGAAGTTCATATTCAGTTGTTTAATAGCCCACATTGTCCTATGTTCCAATTCTACCGGTAAGTGATATGCTTTACCAAATACCAGCCTATATGGAGATATTCCTAAGTTGATCTTGAAAGCTGTACGATATGCCTAGAGTGCATCTGTTAGTTTTAAAGACTAGTCTTTTGTATTAGTGCTTACTATCTTCTCCAAAATTAGCTTGATCTGGCAACTAGAAACTTCAACTTGCCCACTCATCTATGGATGATAAGGTGTGGCCAGCTTGTGGGTAATATTATATTTTTTCATCAGTGATGCAAAGGATTGATTATAAAAGTATGTTCCACGATCACTGATAATAGCTCTAGGAGTATCAAATAAGGATAGGATATTTTCTTTAAAAAATTTAATAATAATCCTACTATCATTGGTCTTGCATGGTACTACCTCTACCCACTTGGGTACATAATCAATAACTACTAATATATATTCATTCTCAAAAGATTTTGGAAATGGTCCCATGAGGTCTATTCTCCATACATCAAAAATTTCTAAAATTAAAATTGGATTCATAGGCATCATATCTTTCTTTGTGATTCGACCTATTTGTTGGCACCTAACATAAGTTTTACAATATTCATGAGCATCTCTAAATAGATTAGGCCAATAGAATTCACATTAGAGCACTTTAGCTGCAGTCTTTTTAGCACTGAAATGACTACCACAAGCTTGATCATGGCCAAATTATAAAATGCTCCTAACTTCTTCATCTGGGATGCATCTTCTTCTAATTTGGTCAGGACATTATTTGAATAAATATGGATCATCCCAAATAAAATATTTTACTTGAGAGAAAAATTTGTTCTTATCCTAAATGGTCCAATGCAAAGGAATTTGGCCGGTGGATAAGAAATTTACTATGTCAGCATACCATGGTGGATAAGAAATTATTCATCATAGAAGGACTCATTAATAGGTATGTCCTGAGTTTTTGCGATTATTAGACGAGATAAATGATCTGCCATTATATTTTTTGTACCTTTCTTATTCCTAATCTCTAGGTCAAATTCTTGCAAAAGTAAGATCCATCTAATTAGGCATGCCTTAGCATCTTTCTTTGAGAGAAGGTGCCTAATAGATGAGTGATCAGTATAAATAATTACATGAGAACCCATTAAGTAGGACCTAAATTTTTTTAAAGTAAATACCAAGCTAAAAATTCTTTTTCAATAGTTGAGTAATGAAGCTGTGCTATATTTAAGGTCTTGCTAGCATAATAGATCACTCAAGGTAGCTTATCAATCTTTTGACCTAGATCAACTCCTATGTCATTATCAGATGCATCGCACATAAGCTCAAAAGATTGAGTCTATATGGGTGGATGAATAATTGGGGTCGAAGTTAATTTCTTCTTTAAATTCTCAAAGAACTCAAGACATTCAAGTATGAGGTTAAATTTGACATCTTTGGCTAATAAGTTAGTTAATAGTTGAGCCACTTTGCTGAAATTCTTGATAAATTACCTATAAAAACTAGCATGTCCAAGAAAAGAGCGAATTTCTTTTACCAATTTTGGTGGTGGAAGATTTTCAATTAAATCTACCTTGGCTTTATCTACTTCTATGCCTTTTTTTGAAATTACATGACCAAAAACTATACCTTCCTTAACCATAAATTAGCATTTTTCCCAATTTAGAATCAGATGCTTCTCTTTACATCTTTCTAAGACTAATTTAAGATGACGAAGACAATCAATGAAGCTTGATCCAAAGATGGAAAAGTCGTCCATAAAAATTTCAAAAAACTTCTCAACCATATCTGAGAAAATACTAGTCATGCACCTTCGAAAAGTAGCTGGTGCATTACATAATCCAAAGGGCATGCATCTGTAGGCAAAGGTTCCATATGGACAGATAAAGATAGTCTTTTCTTGACCTCAGGGGCTATAGAAATCTGGTTGTATCTCGAATATTCATCTAGAAAGCAATAAAAGTTATGCCCTGCTAGTCTTTCTAGCATTTGGTCTATGAAGGGTAGAGGAAAATGATCCTTTTGGGTGGCCATGTTTAACTTTCTATAATCGATGCAGACACTCCATCTAGTTTGAACTCTCATTAGGATCAATTCATTATTATCGTTCTAGACCATAGTAACTCCTAACTTCTTGGGTATCACTTGTATTGGGCTTACCCATGAACTATCTGAGATGGGATATATTATTCCATTATCAAGGAGTTTCATTATTTCTTTCTTTACAACCTCTTTCATGGCTGGGTTAAGTCTCCTTTGGGGATCTCGTTTTGGCTTAGCATCCTCTAGTAGATGAATTCTGTGTTAAACAATCGAGGGACTAATACCTTTTAAATTAGCCATGGTCCATCCTAATGCTTTTTTATTTTTCTTAAGGATAGTCAAAAATTCTCCCCCTTGTCCAACGTCTAGGTGTGTTGAAATAATTATGAGCAAGGTTTCTGATAGACCTAAGTATGCATATTTCAAGTGTTTGGGAAGTATTTTTAATTCTAACTTAGGAGTTTTCTTCACTAACAGTCTAGACAATGATTCAACTGGAGGTTCCCATCTAAGCTCCATATTGACTGTAGCTAAATCATTGACCTCCTTAACTTCTTCATAATTCTGATTCATCCATAGTTCCATATCAGATTTTTCATCACTTAGATCAATGGGTTCATAAACATTATCTTGTATCAAGTTGAGGTCACTTACTTGTTTTGTCTTAATCAAGTTAAAAATATTTAGATCTGTGGTCATATTACCAAAATAGAATTTCATTTGACCATTTTGATAGTTAATTTGGGCATTGGCTGTGGCTAGAAATGGTCTACTAGTATAATCAGGATGTGGCCATTTGGGTTTATTACAGGTTCACTTTCTAAAATCATAAAGTTTACTGGATAGATGAAATTACCAATCTTAATTAATACGTCCTCAATTATTTCTCTTGGTACTTTCAAAGATCGATCTGCTAATTGTAAAGTCATTCTTGTAGGCTTTAATTCTTCCAATTATAACCTTTCATAAACTGAATAAGGTAGTATATTGACACTCACCTCTAAGTCTAATAGAGCCTTATTAATAAGGATTTTTCCTACTATGCAAGAAATAGTGGGAGAACTTGGATCTTTGTATTTCACTGGCACATGGTTTGACAGATATGAACTCACACTAGTTGCCTGGAAGGCTCTCCTAGGTACATTGGTAGTCTTTTTCCTGGTACCCAAGTTCTTAAGAAATTTAGCATATGTTGAAATTTGTTGAATCATGTCTAACAAGGGAATATTTACTTTAACTTATTTAAAGACTTCCAAGATTTTATCTAGTTGGGCTGAGTTTTGATTGGACTTTAATCTATTAGGAAAGGGTTCTACAATTTTAGGTATTGGTCCAACTAATTTTGGTGTGGGCTCTGCTGGTGGATCAGGTTCTGTTTCTTTTGGTTCTTCAAATTGGCCCTATTCAGGTATCGATTTAGATGGTGGGTCTTCTATTTCTTCTTTTGGTACTTTAGATGTACCCACATGGTTGTCTATTTATTTTTTAGATCTTAATGTATGGATAGCATTTAATTGGTTAACCCAGGCTCTTTATTGGAGTTTTTGATTGTTTAGAGTTCTAGGGTTAGCCTCAGGTTGACTTGGCAATTTACCCTTTCCTCTTTCACTAAGAGGTGTGGCTAACCGACCTAACTATAATTCTATATGGGTAATGGCTTGGGAGCTTGAATTTATGATTTGGAAATGTATATTTATAGCTTAGGAATTTGAATTTATAAGTTGGTTAATAAGATTGTTTTGTGATTTCATCATGGCTTCTAAGTTTCTTACTAAAGAATCAAGTCTTTGATCAGTTGGATTGTTCAATGGTAGATTGGCTCTAGTCAGTTTATTTGAATTTGATCCTTGGGGCCATGAAAAATTAGATTGTTGATTAGTATTGCCCGGATTAGTATTTTGTAACTAGAAAATGTTTGGATGGTTTTTCCATCCTAGATTGTAGGTTGATGCATATGGATCATTTGTAGGTCGTTGATAGGCTACATTCACCTATGCATGATTATTATTAGTTTGGTTCATCAGGAAGGGATATTCGTCTATGACATAGTCTAGTGCATTACAGCTATTGCAAATGGATGCAGATACTTGATTTATATTGGATGGTCTCTGTAATTTTAAGGCTTCAACTCTACGGGCTAGGCTTGCAAAATCAACTAGGGAAGTTTGGACATGGTGCATCCCTTCTCTTCTTGGTGTGGGTTTGTCAATTTTCCTAGTTGTCTCTCATTGTAGACTTTTTTCTGCTAGGTCCTCTAAAATTTGCTAGGTCTCATTAGCTAACATATACATGAATTGGCCTTGGCACATTGACTCTAGCATAGTTCTAGAATTTGGTTCTAAACCTTTATAAAAAATTTGGCACAACCTCCAAATTTCTATCCCATGATGTGGGCATTGGCTTAAGAGATTTTTAAAATGGTCTAGACATTTTCAAAATGATTCACCTTCTAATTGACAAAATTGATTAATTTCATTTCTTAACTTGGCTATTTTGTGATGAGGGAAGAATTTTCTTAAGAACACTTTTACAAACCCATCCCATGTTGTGATCGAGTGGTTAGGCAGACTATTCAACCATTTTTTAGCATTTTTCTTAAGGGCAAAATTAATCAACCTGAGTTTAATAGCATCATCAGAGAGTTGATGTATCCTCATGGTATCACATACTTCCTCAAATTCTCTAATAAAAATATATGCATCTTCAACTCCGGTAAATTTGGGGAGCATATTAATGACTTGAGATTTTAGCTTGAAGGTGGTAGCAGTAGTCTGGGATAGTCGAATACAGGATGCTTGGGCTAAGCCCACTAGGTAGCAAAGGTCTATTAGGGTTTGAGGTTCTTGATCTATCTCACTCATTATGGACTCAAAAATTTCTTAGATTAGGATAGGGTTTAGATCTATTCTTACTAATCAACTAGACTTTCTTTTCCAAGTTGCTATTTTATAATTTAATTTACAAATATTTTATTTTTTTATTATTTTTAAATTTTTAGAAAGATGAGAGAAAGGAAAGAAGTGGGTTCTAAAGATGAGTCCTAAGGAGTCCTAAATCGAGAGATGAAAGAGAGAAGAGTACTTTAATTATGTTTGAATTTGGTGTTAATTGCAATTAAGTTAAGCAAGCATGGACTCTTTATCCTAGGGTTAACATAGATCTAGATAGCTCCTAACTGTTTCAAGATCACCTTTGAGGACTCTAAGCTTAAAATTGGCTAATTGATTCGACCAAGTAAGTGTAAGATATGGGAGGTTTTCTTCTCGTTGCTTTTTTTAGATACCAACTAAGTTGGCCAAATCAGACAATGAAATGAATTAAAAATTACAATCTTTAAACCACTTGCCTTAGACACTAAATAAATAATCAATTTGAACCTGGTCCAATTAAATAATCTTAAGGGTCAACGTCTAATTAATTTTAAGATTTGGATCAATGCAATATGAAGGATGGTGGTTTGTGGGCTAAGGAAAGGTGATCAAATCCCTATCTTATTTTGTTTAATGGGTTGTGCCCTTAGAGTATATTATGGATATGCAATATAAATCAAACAAGATGTCCAAATATATTAAAAAATAATTTTATTTAATATTTATGGTTACTCTTAATTAATTAAGTATTATGAGATGTCGGTGATTTTTTAAGCATTTATGATTTTATCTTTTTATAGACTTTTTTTAATTTTTGATTATATGATTTTGCAAAAAAAAGTAAATTCAAGTGATTAAGTCTTAAAAATTAATAAATTAATCTAAACTACAGAGAGCAAAAATTAGTTATAAAAATATAGTAATAACTAGATAAAATTAAAGAATAATATTTTTTTATTTTTTTATTTTTAATTATTTTTAATTATTTTCAAAATTAATTAATTAATTTTTAATTTATTAAAGCAACCATGCTATAATCCCTGGTAATGATGTCAAAAATTTGACTGTTTATCATTTAAAGCAATAAATAAAGATTAAGCCTAATTTTAATTTTTAGAACAATGGTGAGTCGGATGTCGATTTTTTCGAAGATTAAAGGCTAAGTTACTTCAATTTTAATTAAAAATAAAATTTTTTAATTTAATTTTAAAGCAAAAATTTAAATAAGTAGATTAAAGAGAGTAAATTAAGAGTTTAATAAATTAAAAAAAATAAAAAAAATAAATACTTAATTACTTATGGTTTTTGAGAATTAATGAGAATTATTCTAAAATTTTGAATTCATCTTTTGTATGGTTGTGGTAATTCTTTTTAATGCAAAAATTTTATATTTTAAGAATTTAGTTATGATTATAATTTATTTTCTTAGAGTATGAATTATATCTCATGATAATGATCCATCTCTATGAAATCATAAACTGTTCAATACTTTAATTCTTAAAAATTAATAATATAACTTTTAATGATTATTCTCTAGAATAAATTATTAAATTAAGAATGGATTATATTTGCCAATTACAAGTCATCCTAAAGAATATAATTTATTTAGATCCTTAATCAATTAAGAAGCATGTCAAATAATCAGGATCTTATGCATAAAAAAAAAATTTATTAAAAATTGAGCAAGAGAGCATGTTTGTATTAAAAAGTAATTACAAAAGATTAAGAAAAGAAAATTACAACCTATATCAGAAGATTTGATCTACTCTTCTAGAATCTAGCTCCTTAGCTGTGCATGATTGATGATCTGCTCACCCTCGGCATCATCAAAACTTCTTTGATTAAAGGTTGGAAGAAGAAAGAAGGAACAAAGGAGGAGAATAGAGAAAAAGAGAGAAGAAACTTTTTTTTTCCTCTATTTTTGCCTTAGAAAACTTATTCTCAGGCTATGGGAGTATGAGTGCTTAAATAGAGGAGGAAATAGGATCTTCACAGTAATTTTTGAAGTCAAAATTCGAGTCTAAATTATTTTTAAACACCCTGAAGCTTCCTGACCATTGGATCTTGATCAAATAATCCAAAATTAACTCAAAAACCATCAAAATTAGCCACTTAAACCCCTGATCAAGCCTCTAGATTAATTCTGACCGTCGGTTCTCTGCCTGGATGAATTCCCACCATTGGATCATGCCAAATCTCCTCTAGAATTCTTAATCAGATTGAAATGAATATCAGCCATTGGTTCTCAACCAGCCTCGACGTTTACCATCCAATCACACAAAATTATAGCCATAGACCTCCATGGATTGGCCACGTCGAAGACCACAACCAATCAGAAGCTGGCATGCTAGATAAAATGATCGAAATGCCCTTATACACCACGATAAAAAAAATGTACGGTCTAGGTTTCCCACGTGGCACGCGCTGATTGGTCGCAGTCCGCTGAGCTAGATGGTCCATGCCTATTTCATGGACCGACTGGTCGGTACACTACGCACTGGTCTATTTTTTTTCTTTTATTTTAAATTTTTGGGCTTCATAACATTTTTGTTTTAGCTTCAATTTTAGTGAAATTTATTGCGTTGGAACTCATAAATCAAGCTCTTCATATTAGTAGACTTCTTTCCTATAAAATACTAATAAAAATATTAACTTCTTTTAAATAAATATTAAATTAATATATATTTAATATTTTTATTTATTAAATTATGATAATTATCAGACTTTGAACCCTTTAAGAAAGGCCTCCTGGGTAAAGGCAATTTTGATGTCCTCCATTGCCTTAGAGTTCTTAAAGGTCTGGATGGCCCGATCCTTTTTTGCACCAACCTCCTCAGCCTTTTTCTGCTTGTTCTCTTCCAAAGTTAAGGCAGCTTTTAATTTTGCTGATGTTTGCTCCTTCTTCTAAAGTTCTTCGTAGAGGTGCCTAACTTCGGTTGAGGGAGCCTCCTTCAAACGCCCAACCTCTACCTAAGCCTCTTGGATAGCTTTTGAAGCCTCAGTCTTGCAAAGGTTCGTCGCTTCTACATGGGCATATAGATAATGCCCCAGCTGCAAATAACAAGATATAAGTTATGGCTTCAAGATTTATTGGTGTTCAACATGGCACTAGGGAAAAGTTAATTACCTCAAGGAAGGTCATAAAAGATTCTCTAATCCCTTCCTCATCATCCATACGAACCATCTTTGCAAAAATATGTGGAAGGATGAATCCTTCCATCAAAGGCTGGACGACCTCCCAGTCGTCCATAGAGCCCATCACTCGGTTGGAACTCTCGACACCAGATCCTCTAGTTCTTCTAACTCTTTTGGTGGTGGTCTTTTTTTTCTTCACCACTCTCCCCTGCTTAGGAAGCATGGAGGAAGCTGCATTGTTGGGCGAGGTCGAGCTTGGGGCTACTACAGTCATGGAAATTGGTGCAGCTTGGGTTGGCACGGCCGAGCTTGGATCTTCGATCCTTGTCCACTTCAACGACTCTCCTGAAGAACCGCCCTTTCTCTTGAGAGTTTTGATTTCTTAGGACAGTCTATTTAGCTCTTTTGGAGTCATTTCTACAGTAATGGAAGAAATTGAGGTCAGAAGAAAGGGTAAAACATAGTTAGTAAGATGTGAAAATATATCTGCCAGATTGAGAGGACTTAAGCCAAGATTGAATAATGCCTGGGTTTCTAGCAAATTAGATAGTGGAGGAGCTTGGTAGTTTTTTAATTTACTAACCAAGTTGAGGTCCTCTCTTTTCAATCTGGGAGCTCGATGAATAGAGTCTCTCAACTGCCCCCAAGGAGAAAGCCCTAGTTCTAAAGAAGGACAAAAATATAGAAAAATTTTTTCTTCTAGTTGTGAATGGAAGAAGGGGCACTCTTAAGTAACCCCTTCTTACCAAACTGGGGGAATAGGTACCCCTTAGCAGTGGGGTGACGTTTTAAGGTAAAATAGTTATGGATAAGAAGATAGTGGGACGAACCTCGACTGACATACAAAGAGAAAGAAAATCTACAATAAACCTAAATGATTTTGGAGCCATTGAGGTGAAGGAGATATTCAAAAATCAAAAAAGAGCCATGATAAAGGGATGGATCGAAAGTCGAAATCCAGCATGAAGAGCTTCAGTATACAAGCAGAAGCGACCTGAAGGAGGCGAACAAGCTCGGCCACTCAGTCCATAAAGCTCTAGTTCGTATTCAAGAGAAATTTCATACTGGATCTTTATGAAAGAAAGATCATCAGGATGTAAGCAATAGGAAATGGTCTCAGGGATGAAGGTCAGTCGAGGTGTCTGAATGGGTTCGGTGGTTTTTCTAGGGTTAAGATCTGGCAAGTTTGGATGAGCTAGACTTCTAGAATCGAAGGACCAAGATACTTTGAAAGATATTTGGATCAAACCTAGCTAGAGAAATCCTCAAGAAATTAGAAGAGAAAGGCTATAAAATTTTGGAAAGAACTCAAGAAGAATAGTGAACCTTTATAAAGAAACTGAAAAAACAAAAGCAGAAGAAAAGCAAGAAAATGCGAAGAAAGGGGTCTGGAGACTAACCTAGACCAATCAGAGGACTCAAGAAGGTAGTCAGAAGAGAGGAAGGCTGATGGAAAAGGTGCCAGCAGCTGGAGAAGTTGCGATGAAAGGAGAGCAAGATGCCTAAAGAAGATGAAGGAAATGGAAGAGAGAAGGAAGGACTATGTAGAAGAAGAAAATTGGGGGAGGAGGGGTTTAAATAGTCAGAGAGAATTGGAGAGGTTATATTGCTAATCCCCTCTAGCCACCCTCCACCTGCCGCATGTCCCATTCACAACCAACATCTGGCAAGGTAGTAATGACACCGTATTTAGAGCACCATGCCAGGAGAGAATTTCAAGTGCCATCATCGTTTCAAGTCATTTAGCCATTAAGGAAGCTTCGATGCCAGTCAAAAAAGTCAAAACATTTCACGTTCTAAGGTGGAAAAATAGTAAAGCACTTCGACAACCACAATTTTAGAACTCGAGAGTAGGAGGACAAGTGTTGGGGATAAAATTGAAGAAACCAGATTTAGGATTTCAGGACTAGATCTTAAAATGTTTTGAAGATGAAGTAGCGAAAGACTAAAATAAATCAAAATTTATTCATAAAAATTAGAGAATCCCTAGATCTAAGATCCTATTACATGATTATAGTATGAGATTAAATCAAAAAATAGAAAACAATAGAAGTAAAAGACATGTTGATCACATTAATATGGATCTACACTAGCTCTATTGTAGATATGTAACATAGGATCAAATCCATATTACCTATGCAAGTTAGATGTCTAACTTGCTGATCTGGACTAAAGGATGAAGTCCTGAGTTGTATATATGTTCGGCCTCTAAGAGATGTCCATACAAGCCTACGAACCTTGATCAGAAGTCCGATGCAAAAAATCAGCATGATATGCTAGTACTATACTGATCCTTCTTTGACGATTAATCCAGTGCTTTCTTCTTCTAGATTTGGACTCTCCAAAGATCATAATGAAGAGGAGAGATTTTAGATCTAAGACACTCTCAAAAATCTTAAAAGTGGAGGAAAAGGATGAATGGAAGAAATCCTAGAAGAAGACCCTCTTCTTCTTCATTCTTCTCTCACCTAGACACTTGAATTGGTGTCCATGAAAACCCCATGCCAAAGGACCATTTTCATATGATTTTCATATGCCAAAAATTTTTCTCTATGATCTATAATCTATCCAAAAATCAGACCAAAATGAGCCATATATATGTAGATATGGAAAAGTCTTATCTAGATCAAATTCCTAGACAAGACAAGATTATATTTGGCAAGTTATTGGGGTGCACAACACTTGGGCGCCCCCTCCTCATCCCATGCCTTGGACCACCTGATAGGCACACAAAAACTTCCTTTTTCTATCATAGAAAATCAGGAAAAGAATCAGATGGGGGACAGCACAAAGGAAGGAGTTTTAGTTTGTTGGGATTCTATCATATACAGTCCAAACAAACCACAACAACTTACCTTCTATAGACTTGGTCCACAACTTATTCCAAATAATAGAGAGAGAAGGAGAGTGGGCATGCATGAACCATCTAGGAGAGAGGATTCAACACCAAAATAGAGAGAGTGTGGGATGTGGGGGCATGGGGCAAATGTGGTGCAAGGATGGAATCCTAGTCCTACTAGGATTCCATATATGACTTGGTCAAAAATTGGTTTCTCAAACCAAATTAAACTAGAAGTAAACCAACCCAATTAAATTAGGTCCTAACCCAATTAAAGATCTAATTAAATTAGATTAAATTATATTTAAATTTAAATTAATTTTTTAATTAAATTAGAAATTGAGTTGATCCAAATGCTAGTTGAACTAGGACTAGTTCTTCCTTGCACTTGGCTTATCCCATAAATCAATTGGACTTGATCCGATCAAGCCCAAACCAAATCTAATTAAATTATATTTAATTAGATTTAATCTTAGCCTTCTGGCTTAATCAAATTAAGTCAATTAGCAATTGATTTGCTAATCGATCCTCCTGCAATACTTGTGCTAGGTTAAACATCAATCATATTGATTGTTTAATCCTAGAATGATTCTTAATCATTGATCAACCATCCGATCAAATCATGAACTCTAATGTGTATGACCTCATAGGTCCAAACCTAAGTTGATAGCATAGGAATAAATTTTAGTATCAATCGAAGTGACTGTTGAATCTCCTAAGTGATTTTGATGATGATCAAATATTAAAGAAAATGAGTACTAATATATTTTATTTTAAATGTTTCAATGTCAAAAGAAAGAGAGCTCTTTGATCAAAATAAGAAAAACATTAAGTAAAAATTAATTAAAATTTAAATCGCCTTGTTCAAAGCAAAAATTCTCTTAAAATTACCTTGGAGCAGTCTTCGAGACGTCTCAGATTTTTTTCGAGAGCTCTCAAGTGGACTGGCACGCCCTAAGCATTATTCTGGCATGATTTTAAGAGGTCTCGAAAAAATCTTGAGACCTCTCAATCTCAGGTAATAGAAATCTAATTTCTGTATCCTGAGAGCGAGAGGTCTTCTAGAATTTTTGAGAGGTCTCGCGGTCCTAGTGAGATGTCTCATTCAGATCCGAGAGGTTTCAATCTCAGGCGAGTCATTTTTTCTAGAAAGATGATTTTTCATAAGACTGAAAGTGAGAGCTCTCTTGTTCAAACTGAGAGGCCCTGTAACTTGGTGAGATGTCCCAAGATAAATCAAGAGGTCTCGAGACTCGACAACAACTTTTTGATGGGGCATTCTAGATTAGATTTTTCCATCTTCAATGGCTAGTTGCTGCTCTCCAACATTCGGATTTTGCTTTTTCTTAGCTCCAATCATCACCAAAAGAAAGGATGCTACAGATATAAAAGGAAGAAAGCTTATTCATGATCAAATCAAAGAAAAATGAAAGAAAAGAAAAACATGCTATGTTCTTGAATGGAAATTTCTATCTTTAATCAATCTGTTCTCTCAAGCATTGAAGAATCCTCAAGTGCATTAACTCCATAGATTCAAAGGGGCTTTCAACAAACTACAAGGACAACTCTTCTGCTCATTCGAAGGGGCCTTTTGAGTTGAAACATTTTCTTTCCCCTTTTCATGTATTTGGTTTCAGCAAGGGCTGAAACTTAGATTTTGGAGTTTTTCTTGCCATTTATTTATTTAGATTGATTTATCTAATTTTTGTAAGGGTTGTGGTTGCTGAACCAAGGAAAAAATTAATTAGATTATTGGATAGTGAGCCTAAAAAAAATATTCGACTGTAATCTTGAGGGATTATAGTGAAATTCCTAAGAGTTTGCTTGAGGAGTGGATGTAGGTGCTGAGAGTGCACCGAACCACTATAAAATCCTCTTGCTTATGTGTGTGTTCTAGCTTATGTCTTCTATTTGCTCTAATATTTGATTCACTCAAGATCTAATCTTTAATCACCACATATATCTATTTAAATTTCTAAAAATCTAATTCACCCCCCTCCCTCTTGGGTTGTTCATCTGGGCAATAATTGGTATCAGAGCCTTGGTTCTCTGGTGATTGTTGATTTTATCAACTAAAGATAAAGATCATGTTAACCAACTAGGAGGTTCACTTGCCGAAGGGCAATCCACAAATAGGCCACCTCTTTTCAATGGATCTAACTATACCTATTGGAAAGCTCGTATGTGCATTTTCATTCAAACCCTTGACTATGACATATGGAGTGTCATTATCAATGGTCCACACACTCCTACAATCATTGTCAATGGCACATCCACTCCTATGCTGGAGAAGGATTGGGATGAAATGGATAAGAAATTTGTCCAATTAAATGCCAAGGCAATGAATGTACTTTATTATGCCCTTGATGCTAACGAGTTTAACTGAATCTCCACTTGCAATTCAGCAAAGAAAATTTGGGATAGGCTTGAGGTCATGCATGAAGGGACAAATCAAGTAAAAGAAACTAAAATTAACATGCTAGTTCACCAATATGAGTTGTTTAAAATGGATCGCACTGAATCTATCACTAGCATGTACAAAAGATTCACTGATATCATCAATGGTTTAAAAAGTTTAGATAAAGCTTACATTAATAGTGAATTGGTGAGAAAGATTCTCAGATCTTTGCTGAGGACATGGGAAACCAAGATAATAGCCATCTAGGAGGCAAAAGATCTAAACACGTTACCTTTAGAGGAGCTCATTGGATTCTTGATGACACATGAGCTAGCCATGAGTCGGCATAATGAGGAAGACAACAAGAAGAAGAAAATAATAGCATCAAAATTTATGGCTGCTGAAGAAGAAGATGATCTGTCCACCAGTGAAGAAAATGATGAAGACATGGCCCTAGTGATCAAAAAATTCAAGAAATTTATGAAAAAAAAAGATAAGGTTTCAAGAAGAGGAGCTTCATTAGAGGAGAAGCCAACAGGAAGAAAGAAAGAAAAAACAAGAAGGATCAGCCCACTTGCTACGAATGCAAATAGCCAGGACATTTTAGAGCTAAATGTTCGAAGTTGAAGAAAGGGCCAAAAAGAATAAAAAAGAAAGCCATGATAGCAACTTAGAGTGACAGTGATGAGTCAAGCTCGGAGGAAGAAGGCCAAAATGAAGTAAATTTGTGTTTCATGGCACAAGATGATGAGGTATCCTCCACTCTTGATTCAGATTTTACCTTTGATGAACTTCAAGATACTTTTTATGATTTAATGAAAGATTTCAAAAAGATTAGCATAAAAAATAAAAGTTTTAAGGAAATGACTCAAACACTTTTGAAGAAAAAGGAAGAGGTAATTAGTAGCAACAACAAATTAAAAGAAGAGAATAAAATTCTAAAGGATGAATTTGATAAATTAAGGTCTTTAGTTGATAAATTCACTTATAGTTTAGAAAAATTGCAAATGATCTTAAATAATCAAAGAGGACTCTATGATAAGCCGGACTAGGATATAAACCTAAAGACAAAACTATGTTTTTAAAGAATTTCTTCATTGCACACACTTCATTTGGCACCTCTCACATCACCTGCTTTAGATGTATAAAGGTAGGACACAAAGCATTTGAATGTAATACTTCTAAGTTCAATGAAAAAATTATTAAAAAGATTTGGATTCTGAAAGGAACAATGTCTACTAATCCTAAAGGATCCAAGAAGACTTGGGTACCTAAAACTGTCACTTGGTTATTTGTGCAGGAATGCCTTGCAGCCCAAGGATCAAAAAGAGAGTGGTACTTAGATAGCGACTGCTCAAGGCATATATCAGATGATAAGCAACAATTTGTCACCCTTGAAATAAAGGATAAGGGAGTGTCACCTTTGGCGATAACGGCAAAGGCTAAATTATTAACTATGGTAAAATTTAGATTACTCCTACCATTTTTACAGATAATGTATTGTTACTTGATAACTTAAAACATAACTTACTTAGTATTAGTCAACTTTATGATAAAGATTTTAAAGTTTCTTTCGAATCTTCTTTGTACAAAGTATCTAGTTCCATGGATGATAGTTTAAAATTCGTTGGATTTAAAAATGGCAACATCTACATGGTAAACCTTGATGAAATTGCCATGAAGAGTGGCCAATGCCTAGTTACAATGAATGCTAATATAAAAGAAACTAGTTGGCTTTGGCACCATAGGTTAGGTCATGCTAGCATCCATACTCTTTATAAATTGCATAATAAGAACTTAGTTAAGGGGCTACCAAAACAAGATTTCAAAATTGATTGTGTTTGTGACGCTTGCCAATTTGGAAAACAAACTAGGGGGAGTTTCAAATCCAAAAATATGATTTTAACTTCTAGGCCCCTTGAATTAATTCATATGGACTTGTTTGGGCCTACTAGGACCACAAGCCTAGGAAAAAAGAAATATGGTCTAGTAATTATTGATTATTATTTTCATTTCACTTAAATTTTATTTTTGGCTCACAAAGATGAAGCATTTTAAATATTTTCAAAATTTTACAAGAAAATTATAAATAAAAAGAACTCTACTGTGGTATGTATCCATAGTGATCATGGCACAGAATTTGAAAATAAATATTTTGAAGAATTTTGCAATGAACATGACATTGAACATAATTTTTTTGCACCTAGAATCCCTAAATAAAATGGAGTTGTTGAAAGAAAGAATAGAACCTTAGTTAATATGGCCCGTACCATATTGTGTGAAGAAAATCTATCCAAATATTTTTGGACTGAAGCCATTAACACAACATGTTACATCCTAAATAGAGTTTTTATTCGCCCAATTTTAAAGAAAACCCCCTATGAGCTTTGGAAAAGAAAAAGATCTAATATTAATTATTTTCATATTTTTGGTTGCAAATATTTTATTCATAATAATGGTAAAGATAATATAGGTAAATTCATTGCTAAGGCAGATGAGGGTATATTCCTCGGATATTCTACATTTAGCAAAGTATATAGAGTTTTCAACAAACACTCTTTGGTTGTTGAAGAATCTATTTATATCATTTTTTATGAAGCTAACAACCAATCTTCGAGAATGAAAGATGCTTTTGATGATGATACAGGAATTCTTCAAGATGGAATGAAGGACCTAAACTTGAAAGACAATAACGTTCATGACAAAGACAAATCTACAATAATCTTGGAACAAAGCCATGATAGTGAGAATGAAGCAACTGATGATTATAGGGATCTACCTAAGGAGTGGAGGTATGCACATAATCATCCAAAAATATTGATATTAGGTGATCCTTCATAAGGGGTAAGAACTAGATCCTCTTTTAAGGATTTATTTGATTACCTTGCATTTGTTTTTCAAATAAAATCTAAAAATATAGAAGAAGTGGAACAATACCCTAATTGGATGCTAGCCATGCAAGATGAACTAAACCAATTTGGAAAAAAAATATATGAACTCTTGTAAACAGACCCATTGACCATCCAATAATTGGCACAAAATGGGTGTTTAGGAATAAATTGGATGAACTTACTAATGTTGTAAGAAATAAAGCTTGACTAGTTGCTAAGGGATATAATCAAAAAGAAGGAATTGACTTTGATGAAACATATGCACCTATAGCAAGTTTAGAGGTAATTAGATTGTTACTTGCTTTTGCTTATTACATGAATTTTAAACTATTTCAAATGGATGTGAAAAGCATCTTTTTGAAAGGTTATATTGCTAAAGAAATTTTTGTAGAACAACCTCCTAGTTTTGAAAATTACTTACTTCCCAACCATGTGTGATGCGTGCTAATTTATAGCTATGACAAGTGCACCAATCGATTAAGTAATAAAGTGAATGAGTAGAGTATCATCCCTAGAGGATTGAAAAACAAGTACTGAAAAGCTCTTTCCTATGCTTTATTTAGAAGATTGATTTATGAGAATAAGAAATTAAAGAATAAAATAAAAGATAATTAAAATTTTTTAAGAAAATAGAGAGAGTGTAAATTATTAGGATTTTAAACTCAAGAGCAATGGATTACTAAGGCAATCGGTTCACCAACTCAGTCAATACAATATTTAGGTTTTTAGATTAATTTTATTTCATGTGACAGTGGAGTCTCCTAATTTATTCACTACCCTTTGGTCCAGGCATAGCAAAACTATCAATATTTATTAATTATCCTTTAGTCCAGGTGTAATTTAAATAAATATTAATGCATTAAGTTTTGTAAAATCCTCTAATTAAAATACACTGCGTCCAAAGCATACTAAAATTTCTGCATGCATATGAATTCTAATTTGATTCATAATACAAGGTATATAATCAAGAAGTAATAACATAGATGTACTTGGTCCGTAACATCTATGTTCATCAGATCAATTAGAAGATGGCCAGTAATCTAAAAGCATTAAGATCAGATTTATATACTCCTCATGAATAAAATTTAAAAATAATTACACTAAATATTGCATCAAAAAAGTGGCTACATCTTAGTCTTAGTAAAAGAAAATTTAGTTCATGATAACAAATTCAAAAAAAATAGCGAATAAAATAAAAAGTATAGAGAAATTTGACTATTTGATTGCTGAAATTGATTATCCATTGCTCTTGGCATGGAGAACTTGGTGAAGAAGAAGATGCTCCTTGATCGATGTCTTGATTGTCGAAAAAAATCAAAAATCCTTTTTTTTCTCTCACAAATCACTCTTCTCTTTCTACCTCTCTCCTCTCTTTTTCTTTTTGTTTTTCTTTATTTCTCTAACTCTCTCCCTTTTTTTCTTTTTCTCTTTTTCTCTAACTTCCCTAACTTCCCTCTTCTTTCTACGGCAACAGTAGGTATTTATAGGCTAAAAAAAATTGATTCTTCCCCAAATTCCTTTAGAAATTAGGTTTAAGACTCCCAAAACAACTTCTGATCGTTGGATGTTGATCAAACGATCCAAAAATCACTTAAAAATCTCTTAAAATAACCCAGATCAAGTCGGATTTCATGCCAACCATTGGATCAACCATTGGATTGAATCTAGGCCGTTCAATCACGTAGAAAGAGGCCTTCTGATCTTTAGTTTAACGTCGAGATGAATCTCAGTCGTTGGATCTCAATCGGGAGCTGCGGATGCCGTTCATCAGCGCTTTCTTTTCAACCATTCGATTAAGTTTCAATGAAAGCCGCCCGTTGGATTAGACGAAATTTCCAAATTGCCCTTTGTAGACCATGCGCGAGCCCGGTGTTGCATGGACTGCCGCATTCTTCAGCCAATCAGAGTGCACTTTTTCATGTGAAATTTCCAAATTATCCTCCAGATGGTCCACCGTGCACCACAAAAAATGCGGACGTCATCCTGACGTCGGTATTGCATCGGCGGGTCAATCTGCGGTCGAGTCGGGTAGTCTGCTGAGCCAATTTTCTGAACCAATTTGAACCAAACTAGTTTTTTTTTTTTTAATTCAATTTCGGACTCGTTTGAAGTCCATTTTGCCTAAAATTTGTTTCATCTAAATCAGAAAAATAAGATCTTCACATTGGTAGCCTTCTTTCCTACATAAGATTAATAAAAGTATCAATTTCTAAAGAAATAGATTAATTTATTTTATAATTTAATACATTTATTAGTATATTTTTACCACTTATCAATGTGTATAAATTAAACAAAGCTCTTTATGGATTTAAGCAAGCACCTAAAGCATGGTATGAAAGATTGAAAAAATTTTTACTACATAATAATTTTATTAGAGGAAGTGTTGACACCACTCTATTTTTTTTAAAAAAAAATAATGACCTTCTTATGGTTCAAATATATGTGGATGACATCATATTTGGAGCTACTAATGAAATTCTTTGTGAAGAGTTTGCTAAGTTGATGCAAGGCAAATTTTAAATGAGCATGATGGGGGAGCTGAACTTCTTTCTTGGACTATAAATCAAACAATCAAAGGAAGGCATCTTCATCAACCAAACAAAGTACATCAAGAAGATGCTAAAAAAGTTTGGCATGGAAAATGGAAAAGAAATCGGCACTCCCATGAGCCCCTCATGCAAACTTGATAAAGACGAGAATGGTAAGAATGTGAATGAAAAGCTCTATAGATGTATGATAGGATCCCTACTTTATTTAACTGCAAGTAGATCTGATATACTGTTTAGTGTATGCATGTGTACAAGATTTCAATCTAACCCTAAAGAATCACACTTACTAGCTGTTAAGAAAATTTCTAGATATTTAATTTACACACATAACTTAGGACTTTTGTACTCAAAATAATCCTCCATTGAATTGATTGGATACACTGATGTAGACTATGGAGGATGTAGAATTGATAGAAAGAGTACCCGTGGAACTTGCCAATTTCTAGGATTGAACTTGATCTCTTGGTATAACAAAAAGCAAAACTCTGTAGCACTATCAATGGCTGAGAACGAATATGTTGCTATGGGGAGTTGCTGTACTCAAATACTTTGGATCAAGCAGTAACTCGAAGACTTTGGAATTAAGCGAAACAAAATTTCTATTAGATGTGACAACACTAGTGCCATAAACTTAACAAAAAATCTCATTCAACATTCAAGAACTAAACACAATGAAATTAGACATCACTTCATTAGAGATCACATACAAAATAATAACATTGTGCTTGAATTTATCACAATTAAAAATTAACTAGCTGACATTTTTACAAAATCTTTAAATGAAGATAAATTCTCAAAAATCATGAATGAACTTGGTATTTGTGATCTTCTTTAATAATGCTTAATCTGAAATTTGTTAGATCATTTTTGACCACCTTCCATCATTCCTAACATCCCTTTTTCCATCCTAAAAATTCAAGAAAAATTGGCTTAAAATTCCTTCTATATTTTGATTTCTTTCCCCCTATGCTCGAGAAGTCTCAGGTTTTTCATGAGACCTCTCAGTTGGATTTCAAGGCCTCTTGCGCTATACAAGAGAGCTCTCAAAGTTTTTGAGACATCTCATTGTTAAGACGAGAGCTCTCGATTCGTGTGGGCCCTCTTTTTAAAATCAATCTACAAAAGATCCCCTATTCCATTCTTTCATTCCACTCATTTGAGACCTCTCCTCCATTCTCTCCAAAACTCTCCTCCTTTCCTCAAAAATCCTTCAAATCACCCTCTCTTGTCCATTCCCTCCAAACCTTGGTCCCTAATGGCTTCGAAGAAGAGATCGCTCGGCGCTCAAAGACCCTCTGTCACACCATCGACTAAAGCTAGGGCTAAACGACAGCACCGCATGGCTCAATTATCTCCATCTGCTTCATCATCTCGTGCCCGACTTTTCATTGCTACTAGGACAGTTCCAACTGGCTGCTGTGTGGACATTGCTTACCTTGATCGAGAGACTTTTGTATTGGGTCTTGGATCCGACAGCAAGGTTGGAAAAAACTCTGTACCCTAGATGTGAACGTTTATTCAGACTTAATAAGGAAATTTTTTGACCATATTAGTTTTAAGCATGGGTCGAAGGTGGAATGTATTATGAAACGAGTGCATATTTCTTTAGATGAGAGAAAAATAGGGTAGCTCCTTAAAGTGCCTAGGGATGGGATCAGTAACCTAAACTTATTTGATAAAACTGAAGCCCTTAAGTGTGTCTTAAAAAGAAAATAGGTTGATGAAAATCTTTAGCTTGTTTCACATTTTCTTTCAGTCGAAATGAGATTACTACTATCCTTTGTCAGTCATATTACTTTTCCTAAAGTTGGAAGACATGATTGGATTGGAAAAAGAGAACTTGGATTCATGTTCTTTATGGTGACTGGAACTTCCATCAGCTTTTCCTCTCTCATGCTACAATAATTGAAGGATACAGCCAGCAAGAGCAAGGCATGTTTACCCTATGGAATGATCTTCACATTAATCTTCAAGGACATTCAAGTTAATCTAGAAGGTGAAGATTTCAAAAAGCTGGCTCACACGGACTACATCAATGAGGCAACATTGAATCGAATGAAATTTATAAAGAAGGAAGATAAATGTATGAGGGTAGATGAATGTGCTGCAATCGAGCTTGAAGAACATAGATCTCCACCTCCTCTGCCATCACCATCTGCTGGACCCTCCTTTAGTCTCCACACTCTCCTCAAGTGCCTCCTTGTCCTACTTCAGCTTCTCCCCCAGCTTTTGATCAAGATCTGTTAGTTGAAAGGGTGGTAGAAGAAGTGGTTTAGAAA